>MU119656.1:12942-32353 GCA_014904845.1 Acephala macrosclerotiorum | reverse complement strand
ATATAAACAACGTTATAATAATTTCAAGTTTTTAATAATTTGATTTTATAAATTTATAATTCAATTTATTTTTTTATTTTAAAAAAATTAATATATTTGAAATTTATTTTTTTGTACGATTAATTAAATATTAAATTTTTAATATTAAATATAATACGATTTTTAATTTTGAATTCGATTTTTTTATATTTCGTATTATAATATTTCGTTTATACGTTTTACGCGTAAATAAAAATATTTTAAAATTTATATTAAATATTTTTTAAACGATTTATAAATTTATATATTAATTTCGATTTATAATATAAAAAATTGTAAATTTAATATAGTTTTATTATTTTTTTATTAGTTTCGAAAAAAGAAATATTTATTATTAATAAAAAATTATTATTTTAATAATATTCGATTAAATCGAATTAATTGATTTAATCGTTTTATTTGAAATTTATAAATATTTAAAAATAGTATTTTAAAGTAAAATTTATTCGTTTAATAAATTCGTTTATTTGTAAATAGAATACTATAAAAACTTTTTTAAATATATTTATTAAATTAATAAAAATCGATCAAAAATCAAAAATAAATAATTTTGTACAATTCGTAATAATATTGTTCAATATATTATATTTAAAAAATATATATTTTAAAAATACGTAAACGAATTATTTTGATAATATATTTTTTCGAATTAATATAATTTTTATTTTTTTTGTTAATTTATTAATAATAATAAATTCGATATTGTAAATTAATTTTAATTCGTTTTTTTCGTTTATAAAATTTATTGATTTTTTAAATAATAATAAATCGATTATTATATCGAAAGTAATCGATTTCAAATTCGATTAAAAATTAAAATAAATATTAATTTACTAGTAATTATAATTTGTTTCGATTTATTTTTTTAATAAACAATATAAAATTTAATGTAATTTTTTATATTAATATTTATATTTTTTTAATATAATAATTTTTTTATAATTAAAAAACTTCGATTTTTATTAAAATAATTCGCGATTAAATTATTATAAATTTTTTTTAATAATTTTACGTTGAAATATTTCGTTTAATAGAATTTAAAATTTTAAATATTATTTTTAAATAAATATTTATTTTTTTCGAGATTATTATAATTTATTTAAATAATACGATTTTTTTTAATTAAATTTTTATTATTATTAATTCGAATTATACGAAATCGTTCGATTTAATATTATTTATATTAATAAATATAATATTGAATTTTATTATAAAATAATTTAATTTTTTTTAATAATTTTTTTTCGAATTATTATAATAATTAAATATAAAAAAATTTTTTTATTAAAACTTACTAAAAAATTCAAATTAATTTCTTTTGATTTGAATAAAAATTATTGTATTTCGATCGATCTTTAAACGTAATTTGATCGTTTTAAAAAATTATTAATCGAGTTTTTCGATTTTATTCGATAAATAATCTCGAAATCGATTATTAAAAATATTATAATTTATTGTATTTAATATCGTATTAATATTTTTATTATTATAAAATATTTAAAATTATTATAATTCGAAATAATAATTATTATATATTTGATTTTTTTTAAATAATATTTTTAGTATTTAATAAATTTAATAATTATAAAAAAAATTTTAATTGAAAATAAAATAATTAATTTTTATAAATATAAATTTTTGAAAATAAAATACGATAAAATAAAAATGTATATTTTTTTGTTTTTGTGAAATAATATTTATTATAATTTCTATAAAAACGTTATATTTTAATTATATTTTTAAAATCGAATTTTAATAAACAAATAAAAACGTTTTAATAAAACAATTTTAAAAATTTTTGAACGATTTTATAATAATATCAATTTATTTGAAAAAAAAAAAATTTTTAATAATATAATTATTAATAATACTATTTTATTATATTTGTATATAAATTTTTAATAAAAATTGTAAAAATTTAAAAATCGAAAAATTTCTCGAGTTTTAATAAATATAAATCAAATAATAATAATAATTATATAGTGTTAATTTATTTTAATATTTATAAACGATATAATAAAATCGAAAAATTCGATTTTATTAATATCGAATTCGCATTTTTCGAATTTAATATAAAAATTTTATTTTTCGAATTATTTTAATATTTGATCGATATATATATTGTAATTTTTTTGCGTTTTTAAACAAATCAAAATATTATCGAAATATATAATAATAAATTTATCGATAAATTTTTTTAAATATTAATTTATATATATTTGAAAAATTATTAAAACGTTATAAAAATTAATTAAAATTATTAAATATTTAAATAAATTGAAATGTATTTAAAAAGTAATTATTTATTCGTATTTCTTTTTAATTCGTATTAAATAATATATGTTACGTAAATCGAGTTTCGTAAATACTCGAATTTTTTTCAAATAATTTAAAATTTTAAAAATTAATAAAATCGAATAACGATTAATAATTATTATATTATTAATATTACGATAATTTATATAAAAATATAAAATATCGTTTTTCTTTGAAACAAAAAATATTAGTATTATTACAAGTAATTTCAATTGTTTAATAAATTTTAATTTTAATATTTTATTAATATATTTTTAAAAAATTTGCAATTTTTATTTTAATAAATTATAAATTGATTTTTAAAATAGTTTAATATTTGATTTTAGTAAAATTTCGTAATTGAGTTTCGAGTAATATAATAATAGTTTTTGTATTATTTTTTTTATTAAAAATTTTTATTTTTTTATTATATTTCTTTAATAATATCATTTTTTTAATTGTTGAATTTTTAGTATTTTTTGAAATAAAATTTAAAACGTTAAATAAATCGAAATATAACGCGTTTTCGAGATTTTAATTTATTAATTTTTTAAATTTTTTTTAATTTATTTCGAATAAATATAATATTATTAATACGTTATATAACGTTTTTATATTAAATTCGTCGTTATTTTTAATTAAACGTTCGATTTATTAATCGATTTTAGAATTATACTTTTTTAATTAAAATTTTTCGAGAATAACGTTTATTGTTATTAAATTTATAATTCGAAAAATAGTATTTGTTTTTATTTTTATTTGTAAATAATCGATTTCTATAGAAAAAAATATTAATATTAATATTAAAATTAATATTTTATTTTGAGCGTTTTTATTATTAATAAATATTTGTTTTTAATTTTATTTTTAATATGTAAAATTAAATTATTATTAATAAAATTTGTAATTATTATATAATTAATTATAGTGATTAAATTAAAATCGTATTTGTTTTTATTTTACGTTTTTAATTATATTATATAAAAAATTAAATTTATTTCAATAAAATTAAAAATATTATTTATTTGTAATTCGAAATTTAATTGTATTGAAAATCAATTTTAAATTTTAAAAATTTTTAAATTTATATTATTAAATTTTATTTCGATAAATCGTTTAAATTTATATATATTTTAATCGATAAAAAATATAAAAATATTTGAATTTTATAGTAATATTATTAATAAATAATATTATAAATACAATAATTATAATATTTCGTTTTAAATTAAAATATAACGAATTTATATTAATAATAATATTATTGAGATTTTTTTTAATAAATTCGTTGTTTTTATTAACGAAAAAAAATATCGTTTTTTTTAAAAATATTAATTTGTAATATGTTTTAATTATTTGCATTTAAAATACGATTTGATTTATTATAAATTTTTTTTTTTTCAAATAAAATATTTAAATATAGTAATTGTTTTTTCTTGTTTTTTATAGAATTATTAAAAAATTTTCGAGATTATTATAATATTACGTTTAAATTTATTATCGAATTATCGAATTTAATAATTTTTTTATTCGATTACGAATATTAAATACTTTGTATAAAACGCGAATTGAAAAATTTAATCGTAATATATATAAAAAATTTTGCAATACAAATTACTTTTTTTAATTTAATGTAAATTTATAATAAATAATCGTTAAAAATAATATATATTTATTTAAAAATAAATTTTATTAATTTCAATTAATAATTTGATTAAATTGTTTTTTTTTAGAAATTTTATAAATATAACTCGAAATAATTAATAAAATCTTAAATTGATTAATTATTGAATATTTATTTTTATAAATATTATTCGCGAATCGTATTTCGCAAATAATTAATTTTTAAAAAATAATTAATTTTTAAATTTTATTGTTTTTATTTAATTATTATTTAAACGAATTATTATAATTCGTTGTTTTATTATTATTTAAACGAATTATTATAATTCGTTGTTTTATTATTAAAAAAATATAATTTTGTATAAATATTATTTGTAATTAATTATTCACAATATTTTTTACAAAGAAATAATTTTTTATTTTTATAATTTATATTTTTATATTATTTTTAAATAAAATAAAAATAAAAAAAATTTTAATTTTAAAACAATTTTAAATATTAAAAATATTAAATATAAAAATATTTGTAATTAAAATATTTTAAATTTTTATAAATAATAAAAAGTTTTTTAAATTGAGAAAAAATTGTTTATTTGTATTTGAAAATAATTTTATCGTTCGAATATTAAATATTAATTGTTTAAAGTTTTTTATTTATATTTATTTTGAGATTTCGAAATAAAATTTTAAATTAATTTTTTTTTTTCGTAAATTTTATAGTTTAAAACGTTATTGTAATTAATTATTTTATTTTTTTATATTTGATATTTTTTTTTATTGTTATTAAATAATTCGTTGAAATTCAATAGAAATTTACGAGCGAAAAAAATAATTTAAATAATAAAATAAATTATTTGAATAATTAAAACGATTAAATAAATAAATTTTTTTTTTTTTTTTTTCGCGTTTTTTCAATAGTAATTTTCGATTTTAAAATTGTTTAAAAAAGTAATTATTTTGTAAATCGTTTAAAAAATTTTCGTTTTTATTATATTCGTTTTAAAAAAACATTTTTTGAGTATAAATAATATTCGTAATATATATTATATTAATTCGATTATTGTTTAATATATTTAAATTTAAATTTTTTAAATTTTTTTATTTTATTTAAAAATTTTCGATTTTTATTTTTTAAATCGCGTTAAATACAATTTTTCGTTTGATTAATACTCGATACAATTTATTGTATTTTATTATTAAATTGTAATTAAATCTAGAAAATTTCAAAGTTTATAAAATATTAAATAAAATCGAATTTATTAAATATAATCGATTATAGTAAATACAATAATTATAATAAATACAATATATTTTTAATTTAAATTATTAAAAAATAAATATTTATTTATTGTATTAATTTAAAAAAAAAGTTTCAAATTATAATAAGTTTACTAAAAAAAAAAAAAAATTAAAAAATAAATAATCGAAATATATTTATTAAAATTTAAAAAAAAAAATTAAATTGGGCGATTATTCGAATTTTATAATTCGATTAATATCGAATTAAAACGAATTAAAAACGAATTACGTAATAACGTTTTATAATACGAAAAATATTTAATAAAAATATTTTAAATATAATATAAATCGAATTTTAATATTTTTATAATTATATAAAAATATTATTAACGAATAAAAAAAATATAAAAATTTTAAAATTTTTAATTAATTAATTAATTAATTAATAATTAATATAATAAAAAAATATTTTTTTTATATTAAAAAAAAAAATCTATTTATTGATTTATAAACGAATTAATTAATAAACGAGTTTTTTTTTCAATATTCGATATATATTTTATTTTATAAACTTTATAAAAACGTTTTTACGAAAAACAATAAAATTTTCGATTTTAGTAATTTATTTTTATTTTAAGTTTTAAATTAAAATTTTTTAATTTAAGCGTATTATAAGTATTTGAAATTAATATAATTATTGAAATAAGATAATAATTTGAGATTTTATTAAACGATAAAAATCGATAAATTAATAAATTTTTTAATATTTAAAATAAAAATTTAATTATTACAAAGTTTTATTACTAAGAAAATACTTTTTAAAGTTTTCGTTTTTTATATTAAATTACTACGATCGATTTAATTAATTTAAATTATTTTTTTTAATATATATTTCAAAGAAAAACTTTTTAAAACTTTTCTCGAAAATTGTACAATTATAAAAATATTTAATACTAAGTAAATATTTTAATATCTAAAATAGAAACGTATTTTCAATAGAGTTTTATATTAAAAAAATATTTTAAAAAAACATTTTTTAAAATTCTCGTTTTTATATTTAATTATTATAATCGATTTAATTAATTTAAATTATTTTATTTAATATACGATTTTAAAAAAAAAATTTTTAAAACTTTTCTCGAAAATTATATAATCGTAAAATAGATTTTTAGTGTTTTAATATTTAGATACTAGATGTCTAAAATAGAAATACATTTAAAAAATTTTTACGATCGTTATTTTTATTAAATACGATTACATTTTATTGATTTGTATAATAAAAAATTAATAAAATTATTTAAAATTTGAAATTTAAAAATATTTAATTAAATTTCAATTTATTTATTAATATTAAATTATTTATATAATATTTTCAATTAATATTAAATTGTTTATATAATATTTTAAATTAATATTTAAAACGCAATATAATCGCAATATAATTAAAATTTTAATATTTTTTATTAAAACGATTTTATATTATTTTAAGATTTTTAAATTATTTTTATTATAAAATTTTTTCATAAATCAATCAAATTATTATATTTAAATATTTCGATTAAATTTTATTATTATTATTATTATTATTGATTTTATTGTTTATTAGCGATTATTAAATTATAAAATATAATAAAATCGACGAATTCGATAAAAGATTTTAAAAAAAAATTTAAATTCGAATATTTTATTTTATTTATATTAGTTTTTTAATTATATATATATTATTACGTAAAATTATTTTTTAATTTCGAACGTTGTTTTAATTATTATAAGTATTTTAATTCGAATTGAATTTATAAACGAGATTTTATTATTATTAATTTTATATAATATAATTTTTTAATAAAATAAAATTTAAAATTTTTTTAAAAAAAAAAATTTATTTTTAATATTTATTTTAAAATTAAATTTATATTAATTTAATATCGATATATTAAAATTATTTTATCGAAAAAAAATTTTTTTTATTAATTATATTATCGTTCGATATTCGATAAATTATTCGAATAATATATTTAAAAAGAATTTTAATAAAATAATATATTTTTAAAAAAAAATTTAAATAAATATTTATTTATAAAATAAAATAAAAAAAATTAATTATAATAATCGTTTTTTAATAATAAATAATATATAAAATAAATTTTTTTTTAATATTTAATTATATATAAAATATTATTTTAAATTGTATTTTTACGATTATATTTTTATTATTTTAATTTTTTTTTTTGTTTAATATTAATAAAAATAAAAAATAAAATTTTTCGAACGATATAAAATTTTTCGAACGATATAAAATATTATTTATTAATCGATAAATTTTTTTTTTAAATAACGAAATTAAAAAATTATATTATTCTTTAGAAAATTTATATTATAAAATTAAATTATAAAAAGTTTTAATATATAATTTCGTAAATTCAAATATTAATTATTAAATTTTTAAAAAAAATATATAAAAAAATTAATTAAATTTTATTAAAATTATTTATAATTAAAATAATTCGTATTATATAAATAATACGTAATTTAATAAAAATTAATATTAATTTTTAAAATAAACAAATAATAAAATTAATACGAATATATATTATTAAATTTAAAAATAAAAATTAAATTATTTTATTTATTTTAAAAATAAATATAAATATTAATTTTTATTTTAATATTAAAAATTCGTATTATATTTATTATTTTATTTTATTTATTAATTTTAATATTTTTATTTGATTTAATTTATAAAAAAAAACGATTAATAATAAAAAATAAATTTATTAATTATATAAAATTAATTATTTTATTATTAATTATTTTTGATTATTTAAAATTAAATTCGTTTAAATTAATTTATTTTTTTATTTTATAAGAATTTTTTATTTAATAATATAAAATTAATAATTTTTCATTTTTCGATTATATTTTTAATTTATAATTATTAAATCGTTTTATTATTTTTATATAATTTTTTAATATAATTTTTTTTATTAAATTTAATTAAAATATTTTTTAATCGAATAATTTTTTATTAAAATTTTTTTTAAATTTTTTTAAATAATAAAAAAATATATATTTAAAAATTGAAATTTAATTTAAATATTAATAATAAAATCAATTTATTTTTTTTTATTAATAATTAAATTTTTTTAATTTAATTGAAAAAAATTTCGAAAATAAATATTATATATTATTTAATATAAAAACGAATATGAAAAATAATAAAAATATTTATAATATTTTTATTTTTAAAATTTTTTATTTATTTTATTTATTAAAAATAAAATAAAATTTAATATTAAATTAAATAATTTTATTATTTTTTTTAATTATTTATATCGAATTTATTATTAACGTTTATAAAAAAATTTTATTTTGTATTTTATAATAAATACTTTTTATTATTATTTTTTATTTATATAAATTTAAATAAATATTTCGAATATTGAATATTTATAATAAAAATAATAAAAAATAATAAAATAAAAAATAAATAAAAATAAAAATAAAATATTCGAATAATTATAAATTATTTATTAAAAAATAAATATTTTAAATTAAATATAATATTATAAATTTTTTTTTATAATATAAAATATAATAAATAATTTATAATTTTAAATAATAATAAAATTAATAAATAATAAAAAAAATTTTATTTTTATTATTATTTATAATTAAAAAATTAATTAAATAAATATAAAAAAATTAATATTAAAATTTATATCGACGATTTTTTTAATATTAATAATTTACGAAAAAATATTAATATTATTAAAAAGTTTTTTAATTTTAATTTTTATATATTCGATTTTAATTTATATTATTTTATTTAAATATAAAAATTATTTAAAATCGATTTTATTATTTTTTTTTATTTTTTATAAATATTTTTTTTTAAAATTTTTTTTAAAAATAATAATATATCGATTTATTTTATTATTAATATTTTAATAAATTAATAATTTATTTAATTTTAATTAAAAAAAATTATTAAATTTTTTTTTTTTTTTAATAAATATATTAATTTGTTATTGTTTTTTTTATATACGTTATATTTAATATATAATTCGATTTTATTTATATTATTTTAATCGTTTATCGATTTATTTCGAATTCGATTAAAACGTATATAAAAAAAAATTTTTTTTTTTAATATATTTAAAATATATTTAATATAAATTTAATTTTTTAAAAATCGATTTAATTAATTAAAAATTATATCGATTTCGATTAAATTAACAATCGATATTTAATTACGTTTTTAATATAAAATCGATAATTATTAATTAATTTATTAAATATTAATTTATAATTTTTATTTTATTTTATAAAATCGAATATATTAAAAAAACGAACGTAATTAAAAAAATTATTTAATTTTAAAACTTTTTTAAATAAATTGATTTTAATAATTTAAATATTAATATTATTATTATTTATAAAAATAATTAAAATATTATTATATTTATAAAAGATTTTCAATTTCATATTCGAATTAAATATATCGATATTTAATATTATTTCGTTTATAAAAAAAATATATTTAAAATATATTTATACGTTATAATAAATTATAAATAAATTAATAAAAATATTATAAAAAAAATCGTTTTAAAATTTTCAAATAATTATAAAAATCGAATAATTTTTATAATTAAAAAAAAATTTTATTATTTAATTAATTATTTATAAATTAATTCGAATTCAATTAAAAAATATTCGATTATAATATTGATTTTATTTATATTATTCGAATAATTATTATATAAAATATTTTAAATTGAAATAAATTTTTTATTTAAAATCGTAATAAATATTTCGAATTATTTTATAAAAAATAAAATAAAATTTAAATTATTAATAATTGAAAATTTATTAATAAAAATTTAATATTCGATTATATTTTTTTTATTAAAAATTTTTTAATAATTTTATTATTTCGATTATATTTATTTTAATTTTTAATCGTAATCGAATTAAAAAATTTAAAAAAAATTAAAAATTAAAAATATTAATTGAAATCGTATAATTAAATTATTATAATTAATAAAAAAAAGAATTTTATTAATAAACGATACTCGAAAAATTTTTTTATTCAATTATAATAATATTAATAATAAAAAATTAAATTTTCGAGATTTTTTAAAAATTTATAATTAATTAATTTAATTTTTAATATAAAATTTTTTTTATAATTATTTAAAATTTTTATTAAAATATATATTATTTGAGTTTTTTTTTAAAATAATTAATAATTTATATTCGATTAAAAATAATATTTCGAGTACTTTAAATAAAATCAATAAATTTTTATTATATATTAATAAATAAATCGAAAATATTAATTTCAATAATTTTAAAATATTATAATTATAAATTTAAAATTTGATTTTTTTATTAATTTTTATATAAATAATCGTTTAAACGTTTTATAATATATTTTTTTTAATAATTTTTAATTTTAATTCAATTTTTATTTTTAATATAAAATATATTAATTTTTATTATATTTATAAATTTCGATTTTTTAATTTTTTTTTAATTTTTTTATTATTTTACAATTTAAAAATTCGATTTAAAAATTATTAAATAAATAAAACTTTTTAAAAAAATTATAATTTTAATTCGTTTTTTTTTAATTATCGACGAATTTTATAAATTAAATTATTAAAAACTATTAAATAATTAAAATTAATATATATATATATATTTTTTTTTTAATAAATTTAAAATAATTTAATTTAATTATTATTATAAATAATCGTATAATTAAAATATATATTTTTTATTTAAAATTATATTTAAAATTATTTAAAAAATAATAATAATAATAAACGAAAAATATATTTATATTATAAATATATTTTAATATAATATATAAATTAATTTGATGAAATTTTTTATATAATTTAATTATAATTTTATAAATATATAAAAAAAAAAAAAAAATTTTTTAATTTGTATTTTTAATATAAAAAAATATTTATTATAAATATTTAAATTTATATTAAATTATATTTCGATCGAAAAAATTTTTTTTTATTAAAAATTATATAATATTAAAACGATAAATCGATTATTAATTTAATAAATAATTTATTAATTTAAAATATTTTTTTTATATTAATTACAATTTTAAAAAAATTAAATTTTTTTTTAAATAAAAATTTAATAAAATTATTAATAAATTATTCGTTTATAAATATATATTAAAATTGAATTTATTTTATTCGAATATAAAAATAATTATTTTTTATAAAAATAAAATTTTTTTTATAAAAATAAATTTATTATAATTATTATAATAAATAATAATTATAATTTATTTTTTAAAAAATTAATTAATAATATTATTTTCAATATTAAAAACGAAATTATTAATTAATCGTTAAATTTTTTATTATTAAATTTAATTCGCGTTTAAATAATTTATTAATAATTAAAAATTATTATGAAAAGTAAATTTATAATTTAAAATAAATTAAAAATATTAAAAAAAAAATTTAATTATAAAAATATATTTTATTATCGAATTTAAAATAAAACTATAAATACAATAGTAATTTAATAGTCACGTGCGATACTAGTCTTAAACGAACTAGTGTCGTTTAATTAAAATTATATTTTTTTTAATTTTTACGCGTTTTTTTAAATAATTAATTATAATTTAATAAATATAATTAAAATTATTTTATATTTTTATTTTTAATTTATTATTAATAATAAATATTTTTAATTTATTATTAATAATAAATATTTTTAATTTATTATTAATAATAAATATTTTTAATCATATTAATATTAATTAATAATTGTTTTTTAATTACGAAATAATAAAATTTCTATTTAAAAATAATTATTTTAAAAAATTTATTAAAAAAAATTTATTTTATATTTTAAAATATTATTAAATTATAAAATTTATTTTTTATAAAAACGAGATTTTAATATCGCGTAAATTTTTAAAAATTTAATTAAATAATTAATTAAATTATTATATTTATTATTTGATTTAAATTTATATTTATTACGTAAAATAATTAAATTTATAAAAAACTCGATTAATTAATTAATTAAATTATTATATTTATTATTTAATTAAAATATTATTAAAAATTTATTTATTTATATTTTTAATAAATATAATTTTATACGTTTATTATATAATTTAAAAATATAATAATAATATTTTAATTATATTACGAATTTTAATTTTTTTAAACTCGAATTAAATTAAATTTAAATTATAAAATATTATTTAAAATAAAATCGAAATACGATTATAATAAAATTAAATTATAAAAAATTATTTGATTTTATATTAAAAAATCTCGATAAAAAATAAATTAATATATTTATTTTATATATAATAAAATTTTATAAAAAAAAAAATTATATTAATAATATATTTTAAAAGAATTTTATAAAATATATAAAAAAATCTTTTTTTTAATAAATATAAAATTTATTAAAAATTTATAAAATTATTTTTATAATAATAAAAATTTTATAATTATAAATAAATAAACGATTATTAAAAAATTCGAGAAATTTATTAATAATAATAAATATTATAAATAAATAAAAAAAATTTAAAATTTAAAAAATATATATATATATATATATAATTTAAAATATAATTTAAAATACGTTTAATTTATATTATTTTAATATTTAATATTTTCGATTTTATTATTTTAAATTTTATTATTTTAAAATATATAATTATTTAAAAATACGTTATTTATTTAAATATTTTTTTTAAAATAATTATAAAAATTTTAATTTCAATTAATTATTTTATTTTATATATTTTTAATTTATAAATTAATATTATTTTTAATCGAATACGTATATTATTTTTAATAATAATTTTTATTATCGATTATTCGATATTTTTTAATAATTAAATCAATTAAATATATTTATTAAATTAATTATAAATTTAATAAAAATTTATAACGATAATAAAAAATAAAAAATAAAATTATATAATATTATTAATATTAAATTTCGTATTTTTTACGATTATTATTATAAAATTAATATATTTAAAAATTAATATATTAAAAAAAGTTTTATAATATTTAAAAAAATAATTTAATTTATTTTACTATGAAAAACTTATTAAACGAAATTATAAATTTATATTTATAATAATTTTAATTAAAATATATTTCGAGATCGAGAAAAATCGATAATTATATATATTTTTATAAAAAAATATTACGTTTTTACGAATTATTTCAAAGAATTTATCGAAAATCAAATTAAATTATTTTTAATTATTTTTCGAGTAATTACGAAAAATTTAAAATAATTTATTTTTGAAATATTAAATAAAATATAATTTTCACAATTAAATTATTAATATTTATTAAAATATTAAAAAATATAATTTCGTATTATATAAATTTATTAATATTTTCAAAGTATTTATATTAAATTACGTTTTATAATTAGTATTATAACGCGTTTACATAAAATATAATAATATTTTATTATTTTCAATTAAAATAAAAATAATAAAAATAAATACGAAAAATATAATTAAAATTAAATTAATTATATATATGAAAAATACAATAAAAAATAAAAATAAAATCGAGAAAATTTTTATAATAAATATTATAAAAAACGTAAATATTAAAAAAAATTATATTAAAAAAAAATTATATTTATAATAAATCGAAATATTAATTAATAAAATATTTAATAAATAAATAATAATAAATTTAATTTAAAATAAATTGAAATATTATTATTATTTATTATTAAAAATTTAAAAAATAAAAAATAAAATAAAATTCGATTAATAATTTATAAATATAAAAATTGAAAATAAATATAATTATTTCGTTATAAAATTTAAAAAAAATCGATAATATATAAATAATAATTATTTTAAACAATTAATTTACTCGTTATATAATTACGAGAAAAAATATATTTAATATTTTATTATTATAATTCGAATTAAAAGAATATTTTTATTTTATTTTCGAAAATCGATATTTATTAAAAGTTTTTTAAAATATTATATTAAATAACGAAATTATTAAAATATCGATTATCGAATAATTATAATTTTTAATATTATAAAAATTTAATTATAAAATTTAATTCGATATATTAATAATTAAAATTTATAAAATTCGATTTATAAAAATAATATAAAATATATTAATATTTTATTAAAAATTATTATATTTTATATTATTTTTATTTTATATTTAAAATATAAATAATATAAATATAAAATTTAATAATTTTAAAAATATTTTAATTCAAAAAAATAAAATCGTTTTTATTATACGAAAATAAAAACATTTTTAAATATTATTATATTAATATTAAATTATATTAATTATATAAACGTTTTAAATATTTATTAATACAACGTTTTATAAAAGTTTTTTAACGAATTAATTATAATATAAATATTAAATATATATAATATTTTATTAAATATTATTATTACTATTAAATATATAAATAATTTCTTAGAAAATTCAAATTTATTTTATAAAATAATTATAAATTTAATTATTCGATTATTATTAATATTTTGTATTTAAATAAAAAATTAATTTTATAAATAATAAACTCGTTTACAATATTTTAAATCGTTAAATTTTTAAAAAATATATTTACGAAAACGATATAAAATATTTTTTATATATATTAAATCGATATATATTAAAAATTATTTAATTATTTCGTTTATAATACGAAAAAAAATTTCTCGTCTATAAAATTTCAATAAAACGTTAAAAAAATAATAATTCAAATTAAAAAAATATTCGTTGAAATTTATAATAATATAAAAAAAATAAAAAAAAATAATATATTTTATTACGTCGAATTTATAAAATTAAATAATATTATATTTATATTATTAATTTTTAAAATTTATTTTAAAATAATTAATAATAATATATTATTAATATTAATTATTAAAAAAATATATTATTTATATATTAAACGTTAAATTAATAATACGTTCGTAATAAAAAAAATTTAAATATAAAATTTATATTAAATTTATTAATTTTTTCAAATATACGTATTAAATATATAAAATAAAAAAAATAAAAAAAATTTATATTAATTACTAATAATCGATAATAAAATATATATAATTAATATATTTTACGAATTAATTAATTTTCGATTTATAATTATTAAATCGTATTATATAAAAAAAAATATTAAAAATTTAAAACGACGATTAAAATAACGATTAAAATTATAATTAAAAAAAAATTTTTATATTTCTTTTATTAAACGAATTAAATAAAAAATTAATTTAATAATATAATTAAAAACGATTAAAAAAATAACGTAATAAAAACGTATTTAATAAAAAATAATATTTTATTAAAAATAATAATAAAAATTTTAAAAATTTTAATAAATAATTTATTATTATTATTATTAAAAAAATTAAAATTTTTATAATATTTATAATAAATAAAAAAAATTCAATATAAAATTTATATAAAAAATATATAAAAACTATAAAAAAAAAATAATTACAATTTTTAAATAATTATTTAAAACGTTTTAAAAATTTTTTTTAATAATTTAATTATAAATTGTTTTTTAATTTCATTAAATACGATTTAATTAAATATATTAAAATTCGTATTTTTAATTTGAAATTAATTAATAGAATTAAAAATAAAACTATTAATATTTTTTATAAAAAGTTAAAATTAATAATTTAAAAATATAATAATAATAAAAAAAAATTTAATTTAATTTTTTACGATTTAATAAATTAATTAACGAGTAATTATTATTTTAATATTTTTTTTAATTTAATTTTTAAATAAAAAAATTAAAATATAATTTCGTAATATTATTTAATTTATAAATAATTAATAATAACTTTTTAATAATTTTAATATTTTTATATAATATTATTAAAATAAAAATATATTAATAAATTATATATTATAAATATTATAAAAAAAACTATTTATAATTATATTAATATACGATTTTTATTTTTTAATTACGATTATTAAAAATTTTTTTAGTATTATAAAAATGTAAATCGATAATAAATTTATTTTAATAAAAAAAAAATTTTATTTTAAAAAAAATAAATTTAATAATATTAAATTTTTAATAAATATATTTTAATTAAAAATAAAAATATAATTTATTTATAATAAAAAAATTAAAATAAAAAATTTAAATTAATAAATATTAAATTTTTAAATTTATAAATTAAATATTAAAAATAGCGTATTAAAAAAATTTATATTATTACAATTTATTAATTTGAAATAATACTCGATTTATTTATTATTATTTAATATTAAAATTTAATAAAAAAAATTTATTATATTAAATAAAAAATTGAAATAATAAATTAAAAACTTGAATTAAAAATTTAAATATATTATTTTGAATTTATTTACGACGAAATTTTTCGTTTTTATCGATAATTTATTTACAAATAATAAAAATTTTAATTTTTAAATTAAATATAAAATTATTTTCATAAATAAACGATAATTAAATAATAAAAAATTCGAGATCAAAAAGAATTTTATTTATTATAATTCTATTAAAAACAAACGTATTATTAAAAGTATTTTAATTTTAAAAATATATAATATAATAAAAAAAATCGATATAATTATTTAATAATTCGATATTTTTAATATTTTAATAATTGTTTATATAAATTTATATTCGTTTTACAAGTATTTAATTAAATTAAAAACGATTAAAAAAAAAAGTTTTATAATCGATATTATAATTTTTTATTAATCGTATAAATATAAAAAATTATAAAAAATTCAATAAATTAATAATTAAAATAATTCGATAAATATTATAATAAAATCAATATTTAATAAAACTTTAAAAAAAGTTTCTAAATATAAATCATTTTAAGATTCGAATAAAAAAAAAATTAAAAAAAGAAAAAACGATAAAAATAGTATAAAAAATTAAAAAAAAAAATAAAAAAAAAAAAAAATATATATTTTTATATTATATTTTAAAAGTTTTATTATTTGATTTATAAAATTAAAAAAAGAAAAATTATTTTAATTTCGACGATTATAATTTCCAACGAATTTCGAGAATAGTATTAATTTGCTAGCGTTATTTTTAAAGTTTTATTATATGATTTTTATATTAAAATATTAATAAGTTTTACGTATTAATAAATTACAATAAAAAAAAATAAAAACGATTTTTTTTATTTAATTAAATTAATTTAATTCTTATTATAAAAAAAAACTATTAATATAAATATAATAATAATTTAGTAATTACATACAATACTAATTTTAAACGAATTAATATCGTTTTATTAAAATTGAAATTATATTTTTTTAATTTTTACGCGTTTTTTTAAATAATTAATTACAATTTAACGAATATAATTAAAATTATTTTATATTCTCGTTTTTAGTTTATTATTAATAATAAATATTTTTAATAATATTAATATTAATTAGTAATTGTTTTTTAATTACGAAATAATAAAATTTTTATTTAAAAAAAAATATTTTGAAAAATCGTTATACTTTAAAAAATGCACTAAAAAAAATTTATTTTACGTTTTTAAATATTATCGAATTATAAAATTTATTTTTTGTAAAAACGAGATTTTAATATCGCGCAAATTTTTAAAAATTCGATTAAATAATTAATTAGATTATTATATTTATTATTTGATTTAAATTTACGTTTATTTTATAAAACAATTAAATTTATAAAAAATTCGATTAATTAATTAATTGAATTATTATATTTATTATTTAATTAAAATATTACTCGAAATAAAATCGAAATACGATTATAATAAAACGAAATAAAAAAAATTATTCGATTTTATATTAAAAAACTTTAATAAAAAATAAATTAATAAATTTATTTTATATATAATAAAATTCTATAAAAGAAAAAATTGTATTAACGATATACTATAAAATTATTTTCGAGAGAATTTTATAAAATATATAAAAAAAATATTATTTTTAATAATTATAAATTTTATTAAAAATTTATGAAATTATTTTTGTAATAATAAAATTTTTATAATTATAAATAAATAATCAATTATTAAAAAACTCGAAAAATTTATAAAAAAAAAAAAAAAAAAAAAAAAAAAAAAAAAAAAAAAAAAAATTAAAAAAAAAAAAAAAAAAAAATTTAATTTAAAATATAATTTAAAATACGTTTAATTTGTATTATTTTAATATTTATTAATTTCGATTTTATTACTTTAAATTTTATTATTTTAAAATATATAATTATTTAAAAATATATTATTTATTTAAATACTTTTTTAAAATTAATATAAAATTTTTAATTTCGATTAATTATTTTATTTTATATATTTTTAATAATAATTTTTATTATTAATTACTCGATATATTTTAATAATTAAATTAATTGAATATATTTATTAAATTAATTACGAATTTAATAAAAATTTATAATAATAATAAAAAATATAAAAAGAATTAAACGATATTATCGAGATTAAATTTCGAATTTTTTACGATTATTATTATAAAATTAGCGTATTTAAAAATTAATACGTTAAAATTTTTTTTATAATATTTAAAAAATAAATTAATTTATTTTATTATAAAAAGTTTATTAAATAAAATTATAAATTTACGTTTATAATAATTTTAAATAAAATATATTTTAAAATCGAAAAAAATCGATAATATAATAAAATTATATATATTTTTTTCAAAAATCTTTGTAAATAACTAATTTCGAGAGTAGTATTGATTACGTGTTTTTTAATATATAAAGAGTTTTTACTTACTATAGATTAATTAATAACTTTTTTTATTTTGATTTTGATTAATCGATAAATTGATTTACGAATTACGAATTACTTCGAATAAATTTAATTTATTAATTAAAACGAATTAATTTATAATTGAATTTTTTTATTTTGTATTTTATTATTTTTTTATATTAATAAAACGATATCAAGAAATAAATTGTTTATATGCGATTTGTGTATTTTATTTTTTATTATTATTAAAAAAAAATTTAAATTATTAAAAATCGAAAATTAAAAATCAATTAATAAAATTTTTTTGTTTTAATTATATTATTCGAGATTAAATAATTTGATTATAAAATTGCGAAATTGTAAAAAAATATTAATTTATAAAAATTACGTATTAAATTACTTGAGATAATTAATATTAAAACGAATATA
>MU119656.1:0-10877 GCA_014904845.1 Acephala macrosclerotiorum | reverse complement strand
ATAAAAATATAATTTATTTATAATAAAAAAATTAAAATAAAAAATTTAAATTAATAAATATTAAATTTTTAAATTTATAAATTAAATATTAAAAATAGCGTATTAAAAAAATTTATATTATTACAATTTATTAATTTGAAATAATACTCGATTTATTTATTATTATTTAATATTAAAATTTAATAAAAAAAATTTATTATATTAAATAAAAAATTGAAATAATAAATTAAAAACTTGAATTAAAAATTTAAATATATTATTTTGAATTTATTTACGACGAAATTTTTCGTTTTTATCGATAATTTATTTACAAATAATAAAAATTTTAATTTTTAAATTAAATATAAAATTATTTTCATAAATAAACGATAATTAAATAATAAAAAATTCGAGATCAAAAAGAATTTTATTTATTATAATTCTATTAAAAACAAACGTATTATTAAAAGTATTTTAATTTTAAAAATATATAATATAATAAAAAAAATCGATATAATTATTTAATAATTCGATATTTTTAATATTTTAATAATTGTTTATATAAATTTATATTCGTTTTACAAGTATTTAATTAAATTAAAAACGATTAAAAAAAAAAGTTTTATAATCGATATTATAATTTTTTATTAATCGTATAAATATAAAAAATTATAAAAAATTCAATAAATTAATAATTAAAATAATTCGATAAATATTATAATAAAATCAATATTTAATAAAACTTTAAAAAAAGTTTCTAAATATAAATCATTTTAAGATTCGAATAAAAAAAAAATTAAAAAAAGAAAAAACGATAAAAATAGTATAAAAAATTAAAAAAAAAAATAAAAAAAAAAAAAAATATATATTTTTATATTATATTTTAAAAGTTTTATTATTTGATTTATAAAATTAAAAAAAGAAAAATTATTTTAATTTCGACGATTATAATTTCCAACGAATTTCGAGAATAGTATTAATTTGCTAGCGTTATTTTTAAAGTTTTATTATATGATTTTTATATTAAAATATTAATAAGTTTTACGTATTAATAAATTACAATAAAAAAAAATAAAAACGATTTTTTTTATTTAATTAAATTAATTTAATTCTTATTATAAAAAAAAACTATTAATATAAATATAATAATAATTTAGTAATTACATACAATACTAATTTTAAACGAATTAATATCGTTTTATTAAAATTGAAATTATATTTTTTTAATTTTTACGCGTTTTTTTAAATAATTAATTACAATTTAATAAATACAATTAAAATTATTTTATATTTTCGTTTTTAATTTATTACTAGTAATAAATATTTCTAATAATATTAAAATTTTATTATAAAAAAATTATTAAAAAAATATACGAATTTTAAATAATAATTAAAATAATTAAAATTTATTTTAAAATAAAAAAAAATCGTTAAAAGTATTTAATCAAATAACGAGAAATTATATTATATAATACGATTATTGAAAATTCGAATAAATTTAAATTTAAATATTTAAAAATTATATTAAATAAATTTTATATAATATAATAAGAATTATTATAATAATATTAAAATGAATATAATTGTTAAAATTAAATATTTAATATATATAAAAATATTAAAAAATATAATTATATATTATTTAAATTTATTTTAATATTTAAAAAATTGTATATTAATTTGAAATTTATAATTAAAATCGTTATACGAATTAAAAAATTATTTATATTTTATTAACGAGATTTAAATTAATAGTAATTCGAATAATATTAAATAAATTATACGTACAAAAAAATAAAAATTTATTATTTATTTCATATAAACGTTTATAAAAATAAAAATAAAATTTAAAAAAAATTTTATAAAAAAAATATTACGTTTATAAAAAATCGAAATATTAATTTAATCAATATATAAATATAAAACGTATAAAAACATATAAATAATTTAAAAATTAATTCGTTATAAAATTAAAAATATTCGAAAAAAAAAATATAATAATTTTTAATAAAATACGAAAAATTATTAAATAAAAACGAAATTAAAAAATAATAAATAATATTTTTAATTATTAAATTAAATAAAATAAATAAATTAAAAATTGTTTCAATTTTAAATAATTAAATAATAATTCATATTTTAATTTAAAATAATATATTTAATTAATTATATAAAATATTAAATTTTACGTTTAAAAATTATTATTTATTAAATATAAAAATTATTAAAATTTCAATTATTAAAAAGTTTTAATTTTTAGTATTATAATAATAAAATATTATAATTTAATTAAATCGTATAATAATTAAAAATTATTATAAAAAATATAATAAAAATTAAAATATTATTCGAACGAATTACGTTTTATATCGTTTTAAAAAATATATTATTTTTATTTTATATATAAAATATAAATCGTACAAAAATTAAATTCGATAATTTGAAAAATATTTTATTTTAAAAAAATAAAATTATTTATAAATGTTTTTAAATCGCATAAAAAAAATTATAATATATAATTATTTGATCAACGTTAAATTTCGTTAATTATATTAATAATTTGAATATTTTTTTATATAAAAACTATTTACGTTTTTCGTATAAATTAAATATAATAATATTAAATTAAAAATAATTAAACGTTTTATAAAATTTTATAAAAAATATTAATTTTATTTGAAATCGTTTAAATAATTTAAATTTAATTTAAAAAATAATTATAATTTTAATTATTTCGTATTAATAAACGTATTTTATTTAAACGATAAATTAATATTATAAATAATTAATAAAATAATAATATTTATTATTATACGATTTTTGAAAAATAAATCGATAAAAACGATTTAAAAAATTTTATATATATATTAAATTAATATATTTTAAAGTTTATTCAATTTTTTTATATATAATATTAAAAAAAAATTTTATATTAATCGAATTTCAAATAAAAATTCGTATAATAATAATTGATATTAAAGAAATGTTTATAAAAATTTATAATAATATTAATAAAATTAAAAAATATTATATATTTTTATAATATTTATATAAGATTTTTTAAGAAAAATTAAAAAACAAATAATTAAATAAAAAATTAATTTTATAAATAATTATAAAAATCGTAAACGATTTTATTAAATCGAATAAATTAATTTTAATTTTTTTTATTTTTATTTATAATAAAAAAAATAAAAATTGTTTATATAATAATTAAATACGAGATATTTTTATTATAAAAAATAAATTTTATATAATCGATATTTTATTATTATTATTATAATTAAATATACGAATATAATAAAAAAAAAAAAAATAAATAAAATTATATAAATTATTATTCGTCGATAGAAAAATATATATAATCGATATATCGTATAAATTAATTAATTTTTATTTTATTATAATAAAAGAATTTTATATAAAAAAATTTTTAAAAAAATAAAATTAAAACGATATATAATAAATCGATTAATAATAAAATAATTATTAATAAATTAACGATTAATTCAAAAATAAAAATATTAAAAATTAATTTCGTATAATAAAATTAATAATAATTATTTTATATTGAAATATATAATAATTTAAAACTCGTATTAATAATATTAAAAAGATTTATAATTAATTTATAATTATTATATAAAAAAAATTAATTAAAAATTTAAAAAAACGAAAAATAATTTCAATTTTAAAATAATTATTTTAAAAATTATAAAAATAAAAATTTAATAATTTAATTATTAAAAAAGTTTTTAAATTCGTATAATATAATTTTATTATTTATTAAAAACGTATTTTTAATTTTTAATTTATAAATAAAATTAAAAAAAAATTAATAAATTATTTATATAAAAAATTAAAATTTATTATTTAAATATATATATAATTTATAATATTTTTAAATCGTTTAATTTTAATTTACGTTTTTTAAAAAAATACGAAATTAATTTTTAAAAAATATATTAATAATTATATAAAAATTATTATATAAAATATTAAAAATAAAAATATATTAATAAATAATATATAATAAATATTATTAAATTAAATTTAAAATAAATTTTTTTACGTATAATTTATATTTAATAATTATAATTTTAAAAAACGCGTTTAAAATCGTAAAAATATAAACGAATAATATATTAATTTTAAAAAACGAAAATTTTATTAAATTAAAAAATTAAAAATTAAAAAAAGTTTAATTTATTATAAAATTAATGAAAATGTTTTTATATAATATTTTATTAATTTTAATAAAAATATTTTTTATTAAAAAAAGAAAAAATCGTATTTGTTTAAAAAAAATTAAAAAAAAAATTATAATTTATAAATTTAAAATTTAATATTTATATAAAAAAATATTAAAAATAATGAATTTATAGTACGTATTTAATAACGATTTATTAATTAAAAATAACGTTTAATTTAAATATAATTATTTAATACTAAAAATTTATAAACGTAAAAATTATAATTTTAAATAAACGTTTAAAATAATAATTAAATAATTTGAAAAAAAAAATTAAATATATTTCGATTAATTTTTATTATATGAAATTTTTTATTTTTATAAACGATTTATTTGTAAATAATAAAAATTTGAATTTTTAAATCGAATATAAAATTGTTATTACAAACGAATTATATAAAAAAAATATTTTTACGATTTAAAATAATTTGATTTATTGAAATAATACGAAAAATAAACGCGTTATAAAAAACGTATTAATATTTAAAATTTATAATATAATTAAAAAATTAAATATAATAATAATAATTAATAATACAATTCAAATAATTATTATTTAATTAGATTTTTTATTTTTATTAATTATTATTTATATTAATTTATATTTGTTATACGAATATTTAATTAAATTAAATACAATTAAAAAAAAATATTTAATAATTAATATTATAATTTTTTAATAATTGTACGAATATAAAAAATTTATAGAAATATATTAAATTAATAAATAAAAAAATTTAATAAATATTAAATAAAACGTTAAAAAACTTTTCAAATATTAATAAAATCGTTATATAAATAAAAAATAAAAAATTGTTTTAAAAGTTTAAAATATATTAATATTATTTATATTTATTTATAAATCGTAAAAATTAAAATTATTAATTTCATTATTTAATTTAAATTTCTTTTTAATTTTTTTATTTAAATATTTATTTTAAATATTATATAAAAATTAAAAAAACGTTTAAATTTTTATTTAAAAAATTTTTATATAAAACTCGAAAAATTTAATATAAAATAAAATATTATTTATATTTATAAATAAAAAAATTATTATATATATTTTAATTAATTTAAAATAATTAAATTATTTTATATATTTAATAAAAAGTTTTATTATATAAACGTATTAATAATAAATTTTTTAAATTAAAAAATCGAAATATTTTTATTAAAAAAATTAAATTTATTATTATTTTTATTATTATTATTTTTTTCGTTTAAAAACGAAAAAAATAAATAATAATAAATAATATAATTATATTATTTATAATTAATTAATTTAATATACGATTTTATAATAATAATATTTTTTAATTAAATTAAAAAAATATTAATATATAAAATCAAATTTTTATTAACAAACGTAATAAAAATTTTATTATACGAATAACGTATTAATTTTTTATCGTATAAAATTTAAAAAAAATATATATATATATATTTTATATTATTATTATTATTATTATTATTATTAAAATTAAAAAAAAAAAAAAAAAAAATTTCTTATATTTATTAGTATCGTACGACGTTAAATTACGAAATCAAATTACGTATTACGTATAATAATATTACAAATTTATTTTTTTATAACGTTTTTTAATTACACTTTTTTAAATATTTAATGCGTCGTATAATATTTTTTATTACAAAAAAAAAATTATTAATATCGCGAGAAACGTAATTCGAAATATTAAATTATATATCGAATATATTAATACAATCGATAAAACTATTTACGTTTTGTACGACGCATTAAATATTTTATATATTGAGTATTTTTTCTTTAAATAAAAAAGTAAATATAATAAAATACAATATTATTAAATTAGTATAAAAAGACAATAAAATACAAAGTAAAAAAGTTCAATCGTAAATCAATTCGTTTTAATCAATAAATTAGATTTATTTGAAATAATTCGTAATTCGTAAATCAATCAATCAATTAATTAAAGTAAAAATAAAAATAATTATTAATTAGTTTATAGTAAATAAAAACTCTTTATATACTAAAAAACACGTAATCAATACTACTTTCGAAATTAATTATTTACAAAAATTTTTAAAGAAAAAACATATAATTTTACTACAATTGTTTCTCTATATAACGAACTCGTTTCGAGTCTCAAAAAAAAGAACTAGAAAAAGAAAAAAAATTCACTTTAAACAAAGAATTCAAAACTCGAAATCTTTTAAATTATTATTATTTTTTTTTAAGAATTTAATAATTTTTTTAATATCTCTATTAATATTAAACTTTTTTACAATTTATTTTTTTTTCTTTTTAAAATTTAATAAAAAAAAAAAAATAAACGAATTTTAAACTCAAATTTATCGTCAAAAATATTTAAATACTTTTAATTATTTTCTATAAATACTATTAATTTCTTAATTTCGTATTTAAAAAAAAATTTATTATTAAAAAATATTTCTATTTTTTTTATTTTAAAATACTAAAAAATTAATTTGATTTAAATTACAATTTATTTTTATTAATAAATATACAAATATCTATTATTAAACGAATTGTAATAATCTAATTATTGAAAAATTTTATATCGAATAATAAAATAATTTAAAAATTTTATATAATAAATTATATTGAAAATTGTATCGATTTTTTCAAATTAAATATTATCGAGAAAAGATTCGTCATTAGAAAATTCTCGAAATCGATTTTCGAAAAAAACTCGAAATTTATTATAAACTTTTTTGAGTTCTTTGTAAATAATATTACTAATAATTTTTTCGTTAGTATTAATAAATACTAAATTTACGAGAAATAAAATAAGAAGATTAAAATTCTTAGAATTTTCAACGTATTTTCGATCGACAAAAGTTTTTATTTTATAGACATATAATTTCAATTCTTAAAATTCTTTTTCTACAATATTTAATTGAATTTACTTTAAAAGATTTCTAATTAAAATTCGATTTTTAGTATCAAAAAAAAATCTATTTAAATAGTTTTTTTTAAAGAAATCAAAACAATTAATTTATCGTTTTTTTATAATCATTAAATCGCGAATAAATTATTTGAAATTTATTAGAAAAAAAAAATTAATCAATTTTATCGTTTTAATAAAATTTAATAAATTAAAAAAAAGTAATTTTTAAAAAATCAATAAAATAATAATTACAATTTGAAATTTATTTCAAAAAATTAAATAATAAAAAAAAATACATATTATATAAAAAAAAAAATTCATTAAAAAAAGTTTATTAATATTAGAATTTTAATATATTAATTTCTTTGAAAAAAAATAATAAAATATTCTTTTTTTTCGTTTATTTAAAAAAAATTTATAAAATAAAAATTATTACAATTTTTAAATTAATAAATAATTTAATCGAAAAAATAAAAATAAAAACAATAAAAACTCGCGAAAATTGAAATCGATTTTTTGTTAACGTTTTTTATTTATATTGAAAAATAGTAAAAATATCTATAAATTAAAAACGAGTATTAAAGTAAATTCAAATAAATTGAAAACTTTTTTTTTTAATATACAATTTATAAATTTTAAATAATCGTATTTTTATAATTTCAATTTATTTTTTATTGTTTTTAAAATACAAATTGAGATTTTTATAAAACGTTATATAATAAACTCAATAAAATTATTTAATGAACAAATACTTATAAATATTATAAACAGTATTTAGAATTTTAATACAATTAATAAAACTCAAAATATTAAAAAAAATAATATTTAATTTCTAAATACTATTTATATTGTACGTGTAATCAATTATTGAGCGTATATTATTTGATTAGAATTTACGAATTGATCGAAATAAAATAATAATAATTTTGTGTTTTTTTAATATAAACGTAAATATATTGTAATATTTTTTATTATTAGTAGTAAATTTCTTGGATTTGATTGACGTAGAAATTGAAATAAAAAAAAAAACGAATTAAAAAATTCGAAAAATTTAAAAGATTTAAAAAAGTAAAAAATTTTGTATAAAAAAATTAATAATAATAATATCGTTATTATTATTATCGTTATTGTTATTATTATTACTAATTAATAAAATTGATTGAAAAAATAAAATATTAGTATTAGTAGTTTCTTGAGATTTGGTACTTCGAATGTTTATATTACTAATAGTAACGATCGATTATTTTTTAGATTTATTCGCAAAAATCGAAAAAAGTTTTTTAATATATTTTCTAGTTATTAAAAATTCGTAGAAATAAAAAGTAAAATGCAATTTTTTTAAGTTTATTTTATTTAAATTTATAATTATTAAATTGTTGTTCGTATTTTTTAAGTATATTAACGTCTTTTTATAATCGATAAATCGAAAAAGTATTTTTGTAAATAATATATTGTAAATTTTATTTCTTTTAATAATAATTATATCAATAATTTTAATAATTTCGTGAGACGTAAAACGCTTTATACGAAATATTTACTCGAGTTTTTAATATATATATTTACTGTAAAATTTATTAATAGAATTTTCGATAAATTATTAAAATATTTAAATTCGAAAAAAAAATTTTTAATTATAATATTTAAATATATTATTAAAAGTTTTAATCAAATTAAATCGAATTTATTAAAACGCAATACGCGATTTTTTAATTTTATTTACTTTAAAAAGAAAATTTTTATTTAAAACTATATATTATTTTAAAATTTTTCTAGAAAATCTTAAAATAATATTATTTTCAATTTTTTTTTTTTATTTAATTAAAAAATTTTTTATTATATTTTTAATTTTTATAAATTTATTATTAATATTATTAATTGTAATTACTTTTTTTTCAAATAATAATTTATTAATAGTTTTTTATAGATTATTAAAATTGCGTTATACGATTTATATAAATATATTATAATTATTTTTATTTTATTTTTATTTTTTATATATAAAATTCGTATTTTTAAAGTTTAATAAAGTATTTTTTTGAAATATAATAATAATATTATAAAAATTTCGAAAATAAAAATTAGAATTATAAAATTTGTACGTAAAAAAATAATATAATAAATTAATTAAATTTTGAAAATAAAAAACGTATAAATTTAAAAAAAAAAATTTGTTAATAAAATTGAAAAAAATTATAAATTTTTATATTTATAAAAAAATTATAAATTTTTATATTTATAAAAAAATTATATAAAAAAAACAAACAAATATTTTTACGTTTTAAATAATTGAAAATTATAAAATTTGTTTGTTTTTACAAAAAAATTTTTAAAATATATTAATATATGTAATTAAAATATTATAATATTAATTTCAAATAAAAAATTTTAAAAATTTTAAATAAATAATTTTATATTAATTTTTTATAAAACGTATTAAATAAATTTTAAAAAAAAAAAATAGAAAAAAACAAATATTTGTAAATCGTTTTTATAAAAAATATATATATAAATTCTTAAAAAAAATCGTCGTAAAATACTTAAATAAATAAAGTATATTCAATTAATAAAATTATTTGTATATAAAATAATATAAATTAAAATTTTAAAAAAATAAAAAAATAAATAAATAATATTAAAAAGAAATTATAGTCTTTAAATTAACGTGAAATTAAAAAATTGTAATTGAAAAATTAAAAAAAAAAAAAAAAAAAAATTGAAAAAAGTTTTTCTATAAATTATAATAAATATTGTATTAATAAACGTTTATATAATTTAAATATAATTAAATATAATCGAAATATATTTAAATGTATTAAAGTATATTTGAAAATATTTAAATATATTAAAAAATGTTTTTTATAGATTTTAAAAATTAAAATTTTTTAAAATTTTTTAAAAAAAAAAAATAATATAATTTCATTTTTTTATATAATAAAATCGTTTTAATTATAATAAAAAAATTTTTTTTTTCAAAACGTAAATAGAGTTTATTAAAATAAATAAAAGTATTTTAAAGAAAATCGATAAAAAAATAAAATTATTATAAATAAAAAAAAATAAAATAATTTTTTTTTAATTAAAAAATCGTTATTATTTCGAAATTTAATAAATTCTTTTTATTTATTTAATTTTCAAAAAATTGTATATATTTGTTTTTTTCGATCTCGTTGAATTCAAAAATACAAATTACAATTTCAATTTTTTTTTCAATTTTTTAAATACTTTACTTATTTCGAAATTTTTTAATCGTTTTTTTTTTTATATTTATATTTTTATTATTATTAAAATCAATAAATTTAATAATATTTTTATTTTTATTATTATTCAAAAAATTTTAGTATTTATTTTTTTAATGAATTTTTTTAAGCGATTTCTAGTATATAATTTTCGAATTATTATTTTGTTTACTTTTTCGAATAAATAATTCTTTTTTAATTAATTTATTTAATAAACTCGATATAGATTTAATTATTTATATAATAATTTAATATTTTTAAATATATTTTAATTAATAAATTTAATATTATATATTAAAACGAAATTTTTTTTTCGAATTAATTTTTTTCGTATTTAATAATAAACGTCGAAATATATTTAATTTTATTTACAATTGTACTTTTTTTTTAGTTTCGATTTTTTTATATTCTCGTTTTATATTTCAATTTATTTGATTTTCAATTTAAGAAATTTTACTCGATTATATATTTCGTTTCAATCGAAAATTCTTCAAATAAAAAATCGAATTTCAATAAATA
>MU119655.1:0-32378 GCA_014904845.1 Acephala macrosclerotiorum | reverse complement strand
GTTTATTATAAATTAATTAATAATTTTTTTTTATTTTTATTTTAATTAATTAATTTATAAATTATAAATTATTTCAAATAAATTTAATTTATTAATTAAAACGAATTAATTTACGATTAAATTTTTTTATTTTATATTTTATTATTTTTTTATAATATTTTATATTATATTAAATAAATTCGTATTTATAAAAAAAATTATAAGAAAAAAAATATTAAAAATAATCGTAAAAATAATTATATTTTAAATATTAAATATTAATATTAAAAAATTTTAATTTATTAATTAAATTAATCGATTTTATTAAAAAAAATTTAATTAATTAAAAAATTTTATTTATATTTATTTATAAAAAAATTTTTATTAAAATTTTTTTTAAATTATTAATAATAAACTTTTTATTTTTTAATATTTAACATTTATAAATATATAAATATATAAAAAATTTCGTAAATAACGTATAATATTTTTATATATTAAACGTAAAAAATTTAAAAAAAAGTTTATAAATTATAATTCGAATATATATTGTTTTTTTATATATTTATTTAATATTTTTTCGTTAAAATTTTTATTATTCGTAAAATTGAAATATATTTTTTTTTTATTATAAACGAATTTAATTTTAAATAAATTTCTTATTTTAAAAAATAATTATATAATAAATAATAATAAAAATTAAAAATTTAAATTTAAATTTAAATAAATATTATTATTAATATTTATATATTTTTAATTAAATAACGAATAAAAATATAAAAAAAAATTTCAAAATTCGTTTTTACGTTTTTTTATTCGTTTTTATAAACGTTATTATTTTACGTAATTAACGTAAATTTAAAAAATAAATATAAATTTAAAATTGTTTTTATATTATTTTTTTAAAATTATATTAATTATTTTAAATATTTTTTTTAAAAAAAAAATTTAATTATTTCGTTATTAATTAAATAATTATTAATTAATATTAATATTATTAATAATAAATTAAAAATAAAATAAATAAATAAATTAAAAAATATAATATTAATTTTAATACAAACGAGATTAATTTTAATACGATTTAATATTATACGTAATTATTAAATTAATATTATATTTATAATAATAAATACGTTTTTATTTAAAGTATTAAAATATTAAAATATTAAAATAATTTAAATTTATTATATTAATTATAATAATTTAATATAAAAAACGAAACTTTTAAAAAGTTTATAAAATGAAATATATATTAAATAAAAAAAATAAAGTTTTTATTAATTAATTCGTTTATAAATCGATAAATAAATTTTTTTTTCGAAATAAAAAAAAATATTTTAATTAAATTAATTACATTATAATTTATTATAAAATTAATATAATTATTTAAATTATATAATATTATATAATTAAATTTTAAAAATTTATATATATATATTTTATATAAAAAAAAAATTAATATTAATTTTATAATAAATTTAAATTTTAAAAATAAAAAATAAAATAAAAATACTATTTTAAGATTTTAAAAACTCGATTTAAAATATATAATTAGTTCGTATAAATACGTAATTTTCACGGGATTTCATTTTTTAATTATTATAATAATTTAAAATTAAAAAACTCGATTTAATATATTATTACAAAAATAATAATAATATATAAATAAAAATAAAAATAATAGTTTATTAAATAGAAAACTCGACTATATATTGATAATAAAAAGCACGTGCGTAATACGTACTCCATGTATAAAATTTCTCGTAATATATATTTTTATTTTTACTCGAACTAATTAGTAACTAATCAGCAAATCATTTAATCCATTCAGTTGTTTATTTTGCTTGAATGATTAAAGGCTGACTGGCTTAATGACCACTCTGTAGAACCTACTTCGAGAGTTCATGGATACCGCTAGGACTTTCAGATATTCAGTTCCTGGATATAATTGAAGTACTGGGCTTGCTCGACAATTTTGAGGCATACCTGGCCGGAGTCCAATACACAATGCCACTCGAGGAAATCGAAGTGCCGAAGCAGGTTGTTGGTGGCGCTCTTAACGACCGATGCCTTAATGAAGACCTCGTCCCGGCTGCCTTTATACATCGAGAAGAGTTACTGAAGGGTCCATTTGAAGGTATTCAAAAGTTCGAGAGTGCTCTTACACGGGATGAAACAGCCGGAAACAGGTAATTGTAACTCAACTTCCGTCTTCAGTTGATTTAACTTTCTGAGATATTTTCCTACAGAAGCCCCGAAATGTCTCCCGAGAATCTTTGGCAACCATTCCACATGATAGCTCATTCGTTTGTGGTAATTGGCCTACTCTAGATTGCTAAACATAACCATACTCTAACTTTGATAGAGCTCGGAGCACTTTGGCTGGACAATGCAATGCCAGCTACGAACACAATATCAAAGCACCCTCGAAGATGCCTATGCCTCACCAACGCAAAAGATACAAGCGGCGCTACAACTAAGTTCTTGCTCCGCTACTGATTTTGGGTGCAAGAAGAACGTTGACGAGGCCTTGAAGTATTTACAGACTTCAGCAGAATGGGGCAGCTGCGCAGCACAACTAGCCCTTCCTCGAGCATTTGCAGCGTTTGGTAACCCTCTTCCGAACCTTGAATCTCCTGGTCCGCCTTTTGCTATCTCACTTGAAAATCCCAACTCTGGAAGCGGTGACTCAGACATCGATATGGACGAATCTGAAGAGCGCGGGTCAATTAGCGATCAAGATTCTGATATGGATAGCGCGGCGAGCCAACTTCAATGCGGGGGAATAAATTCTGAAGTCGCAGAACCAGTTCTCGACCATGAAATGAGTGATAGCATCAGTGGCATTTCTGATGATGGTTACTGTGTGTTCGATCTCGCCAAATCTATTGACGAGCAGTTCTGGAAAACCGCAAAGAAAACCCAAGAAGAATACTACTGTTGGACAATCCAGGTATTCAACCATCTTTTCGATGTGACCACCTCGGCCGCACCGTTCAAGATCATTGGAAGAGAATTCCTAGGGGTAGAAGACGAGTCTCTCAGAGACTATCTAAAGGCCAATTGGAGGGCGGGGGATCTTGAACGCACTGCATACGTGAAAACCGAAGACGGAATTCCACTACAGGTCCCATTACTGCATCATGCAATTGCTTGCTGTAATCACGAGCTTGTCAAATTAATTCTTGAGCTTGGCGTGGACCTGGCATCAACAGATAATCATGGCCACACGCCACTACATATTTCCTACAGGGTTGGAGATGCTAATATCACCCGAATGTTGGTCGATAGCGGCGCTAAAGCATCCGTTCAGGACTCAACTGGATTCTACCCACTCCACTGGCTTTGGATGTTTGAAGACAACGATATCCCAGATATTGCTCGCATTCTTGTGAGTGCGGGTGCAAATGTCAACGACTCAACCGGTGAACACGAGAAGATATTTGATAACTTCTACAGCCAAGATTATCAAGGAACAGCCTTGCATATGGCCGTGGCCGTTCGCAACCTCACAGCCGTACGAGAATTGCTGAACATCGGTGCGGATATGAACAGCTGCTCCTATGAATCTAAGCTATCTCCATTGGAGCTTGCCACACAATTGCATGTCCCAGAGATAGTCGAAGAGCTTTTGTGCAGAGGAGCCAAGCTGGCGAGCAGATCTGGGGGTGGATGGGCTTTGCATCATGTCGCTGTACAGGTTGATCCACTAAAACGGTAAGCTCAGAAAGGTAATACACAGAAGAAATTCTAATTGTTTCAAAGATGGTTAATGCATGGCCCATTGTACCAAGTAGCAGCAAAGGACACTATCAAAGTTCTGCAAGATGCTGCTGTTCGTAAGAGCATAGACATCAATATGGAAGACGACAACGAACTCATGGCTTTCATGGTGGCAACGCCCGAGCGAGGAGAAGATACGTATGTAGCTGAGGCGTTTTTCGACTGCGGAATACAGCCGCCAGAAGAAGCTTTCGACATGGCTGTTATAAGTGGCTCGTCAAATGAGCAGAACGCGTCCAAGTTGCGGCTCGTTTTCGATCGCCTCGATCATTCGCAACTTGATTGGCGAGCCTCTTGAACCTTGCGATCGAAAATGACTCGATAGAAGCTATTCGTATCCTGGTAGAACAGGCAGGCAAATCCTTGCTAGCAGCTCAAGATACTGTTTTCTAAACCCCGCTCTATTGGGCAGCCACAGCTAGGAAGCCATCTGCGGTCAGGGCCTTGCTTCAGCTTGGAGCTGATCCAAACACTACCGATGTCTTCGGTATTCCACCTTTGGGTTATGCACTTCTCTACAAGTCCAAAGAGGCCACGAGGATGCTGTTGGAGTCAGGAGTCAATCTCTAGCTCACAAACGCCAATAGAGAATTTGAAAGAACCGTACTCTTCTTTAGACTATCAGGACAGGATTTCTTTCGATTGGAAGAGGAGCGTCTTAATGAACAATCAATGCTTGGATGGTTGCTCTCTGCTGGTTTCGACGAATCGAAGCCCAGACGTTTTCCAACGCTCCACGACCAAAACATCCTCGACGCAATTGTCTCCGAGCAAGGGTTCATAGTTCTCCATGAGGCTGCAAGGCTTGGGGATTATGAAAGTGTGCTTGATCTTATATCGGCCGGGGCTTCCACTCAGATCAAAAGTAAATTTGGTCAGATACCCCTAGATATGGCTGAATTGGCCCTCGAAAGTGAAAAGGGGATGGATAAAGGAAACCTGAAAAAGAAAAATGATTTGACCACTATTATTTCATTTTTAAAGGACGTATATTAAGTATAATATATTAATTTTCCCATTTTATTATATTTTTGCTTTTTAGTATTTTAAATGTTTTTAATTATATGAAATTCAAAAATCGTAATTTATTAATATTATTAAAATTAAAACTTTATACGTAATTAATATTATTTTCGAAATTAATTAATATAAAAAAATATAAAAATTTCAAATATTTTATATTTTATTAAATTTTATTATATTAATTAATTTATTTATAATTTTTTAATTTATTAAAACTAATTCTTTTATGAAATTCAACGAACCAAGATCAAAAACACCTACCAATGGGAAATTCCAGGGTATAAATACCCTTTCCGAAATTAATGCTTTTGGGCACCAAGAGCAACCGCTGGAAAAAGCCGCAAAAGGGAGGATGGTACCAAGGCGGTATTTCCTCCTTTTGCTTCCCATGTTTATCCAGGTAAAGAATAAATAGAATTTGTTAGACTGGTCGCAGTGGTAAGGATTTCACAAAATAGAAACGTGTGTAATCGCTGCTGGAGGAGTGATAAAGAAATATTGACAGTGAAAGCGACATGTATCAGTTGAGAGGGCAAAGGAGTGATATTGATATCTAATCTGCCCTTCTAGCTAAGTGGGAATGCTCCCTTAATAAAGTGATTTCACTGGTGCATCTAGACCAGCCCAGATCGCCCATATGAGCCGATGCTTGATCAAGCGTGTAGCTCCATGTTAACATCGTACGATGTTTCAGTGCATTGGCCTCCGATACTACCTAATTACGAGATATCGACTGACGACATGACGATAAAGCGTTCAACTTTGCGTTCGCAAAAAGGGAAGGAGAAAATAGAGGCATCAAATGGCGGCCTGTTTGTATTGATAACAGAGGCAGTCAGGCATTATCATGCAGATACCCACTTTTTTTTTTGCTTGTAACGGTCTTGCAAAAGAGCTGACCTGAAATCTAGATCTTAGATCACGTAGAAATACCGTGATTCTGGGTCACAGCAAAACGGAGAAGTGAACGGAGATTTTAGATTGTATTTCTTTGAGGTAGGTAGAGCGCGACCGCTAACGCAAATAAGTGAATGCGAAAGGAAACAAAAAAACCGAACGGGTGAATATCGAACCTGTTTCACTTTGGGAAACTTCTCATTCTACATCGTAAAAGTGAATGCAAGAATTCAATGGGTGATCGAGTGAAATGATTTTACTCAGGGTTACTTCCCATTGAATGTGCGCAAAGTGAAGAGGGAAAGAGGTGAGTTGCTTGAATCCACCACATCACAAGGGACAATGCCATCGAATATATACCCTTGCAGGAAGCTACTTTTCACAGCAACTACACTTTCTATTCTCCCACTGAAACAAAGACATTATTCATTACTTCCTCTCCTTCCCGCAACATTCATCACTAAGTACAATCGGGTTCGCTTAAAACTCGTCACGTGATTTTCTTATTTACCAACTTTGATTGATTATAACTTTAGCAAAATAAAACCAAAACTTTTCGGGTTTAAAGTATTTTATAATTTAATATAAAAATAACTATTTAAACTTAAATCTCGCTTATTTATATAAATAATATATTTTAAAACTTTTTAGTAATAAATAATATTATAAATAAAAATATTTTCATTAAACTTTTTAATATAAAATAAAATTAAAATAAATTTATTTTATTTTCAAAAGTTTTAAATGTTTTAAAAAGAGAATTTTTAAGTAATAATTTTTTAAATATTAAGATTTTCGTTATTTTTCGTTTATTTTCGTTTATTTTTTATAAACTTACAAGTTTCAAAAAAATAAATTTGAAGTATTTATTAAAAATAAATTATATTCCTTTTTAAAATAATTTAAATTTTGTAAAAAATTTCCAAATTTATAATTAATTTTATTTAGTTAATAAATTCAAGTTTAATATAATAAAAAATTTATATATTTTTTTTAATATTTAAAAATTAATTATAAAATATATTATTAATATTTATATTATTATTTTAATAATATAATTTGAGTTTTTTTTAATTTTATGTAATTTTATCTATTTAAAAGAAAGTTGTGCCTTTGACGATAGTTAAAAATATCCCGCTAAAAGAAAAAAAGACCACGTAAAGTTTACGTAATAACACGTGAAATTAAAATCACGTTTCTACGCCAAAGTTTTACTAAAAAACGCCAAAATGTGTCGCTTTTGGCACTTAGCGCTTCCGTAGTTTAAAGCTCTTTATAAAGCTCTCTATAGAGCAACTCTAGCTTTACGTAGAGAGGGTTATAAGAGGGGAACGCTTCTACTCGCGCCGGCGAAGTCGATGCGAATGCGAATAAAAACTCATTTATAAATTCGAATCGTTTATATTATTTCAAAGTTCAAATCGTCAAAGGCAAAGCACGGCGCGAGGTACGAGGGACGTCCCACTATAAAAAGAATAAAATTGAGGTATCGAAATTCATGTGACGAGTTTTAAGCGAACTAGCTTGTTGGGAAAGTAGTGTGTGTAGTGAAGGATGATCCATTCTGTAAGGCTACGGCATGAGAGTTAGGCTCGGTAGGCTACGCTAAGCTAGACTAGGCTGTATCACCTGACCTCGGGTCTCTTCACGTAACATAGCTTATACACTTCGCTATAATCGCCTTAAAATGTGGATCAATAAGAGGTACAATTGCACTCCCAAAATCCGTAGTCTCCAACGCCGCTTGAGCTACCGTCGGCAATGACCCCCAAGCAATCAACGGCTGTTGCTTTCCTACCGTAGTTGTTAAACTACAAGAGTAACCTTTGGGCCAGATGCTTTCGTATTTGATGAGAGGACTGGTGCCGTAAAGAGAGTATGAGGTAGAGCAGTGCCAGCCGCCGTTGGCGGAGGGGCAGACAGCTTGTATTTGGGAGGGGTCGGGGTTGCCTGCGGTGGTGAGCAAAATGACTACTCCTTCCCAGTCGTGGCGGTGGCCGATGCCGTCGAAGGGTTCCTCTTTTGGCATGTACCCTTGGGGGATATTAGTATGTCTGATATGGAACCTCAAAAAAGAAGAGGGAAGTACGAGAGCCGAAGGAAAAGAGAGAACATACAGGAGTACATGATACGAATACTATCCGTATCGACTTCCCCTCTGCAATAAATCTGCCCTACACTGCTACTGCAACCACCATCACTCGCACCAGTCGGCTTCAACCCACCACTAAACATCATCAGTACACATCCCACCATCTCCCATCTCTCTACTCCCCACTCATATCAACATACTTTGTATTTCCCTCCGCATCCACAGCGGGAAATGGCACACAACCATGCACAACCTCCAAGAACGGTTGGTACCCCGCACAAAGATCACCAAACCCATCCCCCTCAATCGTCGCCGGGAACCCAACGACCGCATCATGCGCAATAACTGATCGTGCAACAAGTCGGGGACTTGTTTCCCTGCCTCTTTGCGAGAGAGTTGGAGTGCTGGGGAGGGCGTCGACTGCAACAGCCGAAGCCGCGACGGCAGCTACGAGTCGAGAGATAACTGCCATGGTGAGGAGGAATTAGAATTATGAACCAAAGGTAGTGATCGCGACGATGAAGAAGGAAAGTATCTAGGAGACTTGAAACCATCTTATAATTCTCGTGGAGTTATACCCCTGACTGTAGCAAGCCATATGGTCGAGGTGCGTCACCCCACCAAAATCGTAAAATCGCAAAAACACTATAATATAGTGCATTATTGCAATTGCACCGCAATAACGCCTTTTGTACCTATTAATATATGCCGAGGGAGAAATAGTCGCAATATCTTTAATAGTGCTGCTTTTAATCTTTAGAGTAGCGATGCATTTAAGTTTAAAAAGTGGAGAGTTGCATAGTCACATAATAAATCCACCCCTGATTTCCCCTCCTCCCCTCCTCCCCTGGATTCCCAAGCTCCCTCTTATCTTACATTCCCACTTAGTATGTAGTATGCCCTAGCCTTACTTCTCTCCAAAAGCTCTACCGCCAGCAGCATTCGCAGTACCAGCTTTGCCCTCTTTAACAGCCGTAGCCAAGGTAGCTATTACTTCCTTAATATAAGAGTCTATTATTAAAACTATTACTACCGCGTTTTCTCGCAAAGATTTCAAGGTTACATATAAAAAGCTTATATTAAATCTATTTTTTAGTCTATTTCTCATTTATTTTAACTTTATATTAGCGTTATTATTAAAGGAATAATAATTATAATTATATTTTGCGATTTTGCGATTTTGGTGGGGTGACGCACTATATGGCTTACGAGGGTTACTATACCTAACCATATTCCTAAGCCAAGATCGCGGATCTCGTTATCGCATTCGATCACGGAGATGAGAATCGATGATTTGCGTACCCTGCCCCTTTATCACGTTCGGTGGATCGTGAAGACAGACGACGGCAACATCACGAAGAGGTTATAATGGCTTGGGTGTCCCTGCATGCATCTGCATGCAATCGAAGAACGTGTTCCTTCTCGAAGCTGTGAGACCACATACATCGACACGTTCTCAATGTCGGAAAACATCCAGCGACTGTCCACACGAAACTTTCTGCCTCCCTCCGCAAAGCTCCAGGGTTTTAGCCATCGGACGAACAGCTGCCAAGCACTCGCCCAGAATTCTCGGTCGCAAACATGATGCTTTGGTAATCGCCGAATCGTGATGGTTGGGAAGAAAGTTCCGTAAAACCTAATATATATTATTGGCGATATAGATTGATGGCAGTAGGGCGTCCGGATTGGGAAGTGTAGCCGGTCGGCAAAGCTGCGGGGACTTGAAAAGAAGAGATTGTTTGGAACAAGCGAGTTTGTAATATCTTTAAAAGATTATATAAAGTAGTAATAAATACGAGAAATATTTAAATATAAAAAAATGTAAAGTTTTTAAATTTTTAAGTTCGAATAATTGCCTAGCGCAGCGCAGAGTAGAGGGGGAGGGACGACCCCCACCCGTGGGGGACCCTTAGATCCCGTGACTACCCCTGTCCGTCTACTGGCAATCGAGAGCTCGTTTTGATTTTTGAGTTTAAAAATAAAATCTTAGAATTTAAAAATAAATTAAAATATTTTTTTAATTTATTTTTATTTTTATAATTATTTTTATGATATTTATTAAACTAAATTCAAAAGGTTTAATTAAATTAAAATTTATAAAATATAAAAGTAAAGAATGCTATGTTTAACCCCGGTCGAGAATAATTGGCTCAAAATGCTCGAAGAAAAAAAAAAAAAAAACCTTAAGTACTTAAAGCTGCTATATTATCGAGCTAAAGAACACCAAAATTTCGAGAATTTTGCGATTCTATTTACTTATTTATTAATTTAATAAACTTACTATAATTACATTGTAAATTGAAAGTACATTTGAATTGTTTAAACTTTCAATTTCAGCTTATTTGGATTAGTAGTTGTTGCGCAATCTCAATCTCAGTTGCGAAATGCCGTAAATCGCGATTGCGCTCGTTACGAGCCTGGGATCATAAGTCTGTGCTTTTCAGGCTGTTTTCAGGCTACTTTTTCGCGAAGAACTTCAAAGTCTATGCCGTTACTTAAAAAGTATAAAACAACTACAAATTAAAATCTTTTAAGACTATAGTTTATTATTCGACAAAAGCTAAAGTATCTTTTTACAAATTAATTAAGTATATTTATATTTTGATTCAAAAGTCGATATTCAGTTTCAGCGTTTATTTGTTAGCGAAAAGCCCTGAAAAGCCCTGAAAAGCACAGACTTTTGATCCCAGGCTCGTTAGTTGAGAAGGGCTTTCACCGCCCGGCAGAATCTACGCCAGAGAAATGCGATCTATAGCATCGCAATATAGACTTAAAAAGCTGTAGATCACAAAGGGAGGTCTTAGAGGGTCTCCCCCTAGTAAATATAGTTTTAATTACTACTTATAATCAATTGAATCAATCGTAGGAACTTAATATAAAAGACGGAGGTCCTAGGGAGTGTCCCCCTGGTGTGAGACTCTAATGTGAGGCTCTTATCGATTTATCAGTTTATTAGTTTATCAGTTTATCAGTTTATCAGTTTACCAGCTCATTAGCTTATCAGCTTATCCGGCTCTGGAAAGAAGAACGTTTTTCCAAGCGAATCACTCTCTTCGTATTAACGAAAATCATTCCAACTTCAAATGCTTATAAAACGCTCAAATTAAGAGCTTTTGACTTTAAACTTGGATCGTTGAATAGATCTAAAATAGATCTAAAATAATAGCCATTCCCGGTCGAGTATAGAACAAACGTGACAAGCGTAAAAACAAGAGAAGGTGGGAGTGCACTCGCGAGATACGAGTCGCGCTAGACACCACTTGATCGAGGAACGAAGCGAAGGCATATTTAAAAGTATTAAACGAAAAAAATTATTTATATAAAAAAAATTTATATTTAAAATTATATAATAAACTACGTATTTTTTAATTTTAAAAATAAATATTTTTATAATTAAATTTAATATTTAATATTTTAAATAATAAAAAATATATTTTAATAAAAAAAAAATACGTAAAAATATTTTAATAAAATAAAAATAAAAATAAAAATTTTTCGTTTTTTATAAAAAATATATTTTAAAGTTTTATATAAAAAAATAAAAAAAATATAAATTTTTAATAATATTTTTTTATTAATTTATTCGTTTTATAATTAAATTTATTAAAAAATAAACGTTAAAAATATTAAAATTCGAATAAATTATAATAAATTTTTTTTTAAATTATTTATTTATTTATTTATTTATTTATTCGTTTATATTTATTGTATTTATATATAAAAAAAAAATTTAATTAAATTTTTAATTTTTTTTTTTTTAAAATATATTTAAAATATATTTAATAATTTTTTTTAAACGATTTAAAATATTTCAAAAAATAAAAACTTTAATAAATACTCGAAATTTTTTTTTAAATAATTTCAATTTTTAAATTTTAAAAAATAAAATTTTTTATAAATATTTAAAAAATTTTTAAATAATTTTAATTTTTAAATTTTAAAAAATAAAAACTTTTATAAATATTTGAAATTTTTTCGAATAATTTTAATTTTTATAAAAATATACGAAATATTTTTTTTTTTTATATAATTATATTAATAAATTTTAATTTAATCGAAAATTCATTAATAATCGAATTAACGTATTATTTTTTATTCGATTTAATTTTAATTTGAAATATTATTTATCGAATTTATTAAATTGAAATTAAATTAAAATCGTTTAATTAAATTAATTAAATAATATTTTTTTTTAAATTTTTTAAACGAGTTTTAAACGAATTTTAAACGTTTTAAATATTTTAAATATATTAAAATTAAAATATTTAATAAATTTAAAATTAAATTATTTAAAATTTTATATATAAAATTTTATTTTAAAAATTTTATTTTAAAAATTTTAATTAATTTTATCGAATACGTATTAAAATATATTAATACAATTTTAAATTTAATCGAGTTAATACGATCGTATTTTAAATTTTAAATTTTAATATTTTTAATTTTAATATTTTTATTTATTAATTTAAAAATACTTTAAATCGTATTGTTTTTAAAAATTTAAATTTAGTAAAATAATTAACGTATAATATTTAATACATATAATCGAATAAAGTAAAATAGAGCATTTAATAGTTTGCGACTAAGGACATACTAAGAGTATACGTATACAATCGAGAGTTTTAGTATTTTTCGCTTAAAAAGTTGATACTTTAGACCTACATATTTCAACCAGTCAATCCAGACGCTTTAAACGCTTCAAACGACTCCAAACGCTCCAGACGCTTCTAGGCCCTCTAGACGCTCCAGACGTGAAATTTATTACCTCAATCTGGACTAGCCTGGCAGATTCGATAGTAATCTTTCAGCCGATCCAGCTATGCCTAAGGAAGTTAGACCTGTCACTATTAAATTGAAATTTGCCGATGTATAAAACCCTTGTAAAGAGTTTATAAACGTTATAAAACCTTTGCAAAAGCTTAAAGTGGATATTTTTAAGCTTTATAATTACTCCTTTTAAAAGCCCGAAGTAAAAGTCTAGAGCGTTGCTTTCATAGGGGCTCGAAAAGTGGCAATAGAGATAATTCTGACAGCGAAAGACACTAGTTGTTAAACTGTTTTTCAAGGATGAGTAGCTGACTTGATATCCAGAACCTGGACCGGACTTCTTGCCCAGATTTTGTCTACGCAAAGCCCAACGGGCCATACTGCGCCAGAAGTCGTAGTTGCTCCCATCCAGCCCTACGACTGTGACCACGAACTTTCTACCAAATAATGAAAATTGTCTCCTGGAGACGAACTGCATTATAAGCCCATTTCGGCGAAACTTCGCAGAATCACATGCATTTTCTTTGCCTTGAGTAAGAAAGAGAGTCGCGAGGAGTTGGTTGACGAGGCTGGGAGGTAAATGAAACAACAAACAAACCTGGACGAGTTGAGTCACAAGAAGCCTCGTCTCTCAGTTTTCTAATCTTTAAAGCAGCGATATGAACGTATAAACTAAGTATATAAAGTTCTTTGCATTGACTAGAGGTTTCTTTGACTACACTTATTAGAGTCGGAGGCTGAGAAGAGAGAGGAAAGAGATGCAGCCAGTATAGATAACGACATCTGAGCGTGTAAAGCTGGATGCGAGGAAGATGTAGGCCATGTATTCGTACGAGCAAACAGCTCAAGACCTGCCCTGTATGCATTCGTCAAATGTCTAGGACCGCGAAGGGGAAGTTGACAACGACAATGTTTGAACTCGTCTCAAGCTGCACTTGCACCTCTCAGCAAGCAAGACATGGGCATGTACAAGGTGTAGATATCCGACGGTAGAATGTCCATCGCAACGACAGATCACTTGATAACGAAGGTGCTTGACAGCGTCTAATACAAGCTCGAATCCAGGAGATGTTTTATAAAGAGCATAGATAAATTTCAGAGCCATAAGCCTGAGAGCGCAAGCCCCGTAACGCAAAAACCACGGGACGATGTCTCCCTGTGGAGTTGGTTCGATCGCGCGAGAAGTTGCTGGGAGAAAGTGGAGAAGTATGAGTATATATCGCGGGAAAACTTCGGCAAGATGAGAGAAAGAGCAAACAATGCTAAAGAAATGGAGAGTATGAGACGAGGCTCGCAAGTTGACTCAAGATGACGAGGCTGTGTTAGTGGATGACTAGGACGAGAAAAATGTACTTTCAAGCTTCACCTGGGGTATATAAGCCCTACACCCCTAGTGTGCAATCGCAGGAGGTCAAGGGGGAGCCGGAGGAGGATCCAGGACCCTCAGCTAGATTGCCTACAAAGCGTAGCCATTCCCAGGCATATTTCGATCCAGAACTATCCTCAAAGCGCCCTAAGAGTGCAGTCTATACCCCCCAACGACCTCGCGCTCCCGAAAAGAAGAAGTATATCATCCTACCTGGATTTCTCAAGACGAGTGATGGTCGCTTCGTGTATGCTGCCTCTGCGGCCGGGGTGAAAAATGAACGCTTTGATATTCCACCGGGATTTCTGTGCGACGACACCGGACTCTTCATGTCAGACTCTGGAGAAGATGAGGATCTGCCGCACCACCAGCCGTGATCCTGTGCCTTACGCCTACACTCATCACTCTCGCGACTCCTCTACGTCTTCTTTACGCTTACACCCATCACCCACACGGTTTCTCTATGTCTTTAGACACACTGGTCTCAAGGACTTTTGAACTCGGCACGAAGCATGAACGCTATTCAAAGAGGACAACGGAGGACGGAGGGAGAAGCTAGCTCAAGCTTTGTTATGCTACTCAGTCTGAGACGAAGCTGGACTCTCAACATGTTCAAGACCAGGAGCGAGAACGCCCAGTCAAAGTACCAAAAAAGACGGAACAAAAAGCTAAGAGCTGACAGCAATGAGAATCTTGACAGGACATAAGGAAGATATCGTCTGAGTTGAAGAGAAGACATTCGATGCAAGGGCGGATCTTCCACTTGGAGTGAGACATTCTTCTACCCATAGCTTTCAGCAATCATTTCGAGGAAGTCGAAATCAAGCACCCACACCAGTATGTACTCTCATGTCTCATGTCATGGTATATCCTCCAAATGTTAACCCAAACATTCCAACCTCGCTTTCCCTGTTTCAACGGCCCGACATACCACCTTATGTACTCGGCTCCAGCGTCCCCGGGGCTGCCAACGCAATCTCAGGACACCACCTCTCAATCTCCCTCAACCTCCCCGGCGCATTCTTATGCACCTTATGATACCCCAACGGCTCCTTCTCTTCCGTAATATGCCACTCATGCTGGACCGCAAACCTCAACGCCTCCTTCTGACTTGGTAACTTAGCACCCCTCTCATCCATCTTCTTCGAAAACCAAACATCCTCCCCTCCCATCGTCCACTCCCCACTCTCCGTCTCCTTTTGCCAATTATTCCCCTCATTCAGAATCTCCAAAATCATGGTTCGATTCCTCAAGCTCAATCCTCCATTGTAAAAATGCACAGTAGGATGCAACGTAGCAGCAATCCAAGCCCACCCTTCTTCTATGAAATCATCCACCGTGTATTTCGAGTTTCCGCAGATGATGCTATCAGCCTGGAAAACCAACACACTCTTCGCCGGTGCCAGTTCTTCCCATAACCACGGTCTAGACAAGTAGAGATTAACTCCTTGTCGACTTGTTAAATTATGTTCTGGCGGTACGGTGCGGATTTGTATCCGTTTGTCGTCCACCGCGCGATTCCATATGGCGGAGCTAGAGGGCGAGAAGTGTTGAGATAGGGTGTGTTGAGAGGTGTAGAAGAGGACGGGCCAGGTGGGACCGAGGATGGAGTGGAAGTGGAGAATGAGAGGTATCAATCGGCTTGTATACTGCGTATCGCTGATCACTGCCACTTTGTCTTTTATTACTCCATATGTATTCCCAGACGCGTCTACCGTCGTATCTTTCGTCGCATCATGGGAGGTTTCGATGTCGGTGTCGAGGAGGGACTTCGATCCCTATTCAATGGCCGCGTCAGCATGGGACAATCTGGATAAATGCGCGGAAGAATTACAGACATTGACGAGAGCCTCTCTAGGGTCCAAGATAAATAAGAAACTGCCTACGATGGCGAATAGGACGAAAATGGTAGCGATGCGCCATACTTGTCGTGATTTTGCAAGTGTCAAGATGTTGTCCATCGTTGGACCTGGAGTTGCGATGAAAACATGAGGACGACGTGTGCCAAGAGAGCAAAAATGTGCTCCCTCTGCGCTCCGCTCACCCCAGCACCCGCCAGTCGCGCGAGCGGGGGTGAGCTGGGTGAGCGGAGCAGCTTTAGCTCTTAATCCACGTGACGAGGAGGCAGCCTGACGAGTGTGGCGCTGCACGTGGGTAAATAATATCCAGTAATTAACTAGAATTCATGTTGCAGGATTTAAAAAGTATAAATCCAAAGAACGGAGCATTAATTATTGTAATTAGTTCAATTATATATAAAAATAATATATGTTATTTTAATTCGATTATTAAATTAATATTTATATAATTTTTATTTTATTTTTATTATATTAATAAAAAAAATTTTTATTAAAAAATTATCGAATTAAATTTAATATTAACGACAATAATAAACTATTATTAATATTATTATAACGTTATTATTAATATTCGTAAAAATTAATAATATTATAATAATATTAAAAAAAATTAAATTAATATTAATATAATATTATTAAATTATTTTATTTATAAAAATATAATATTTTTTTATATTTTTATAAAATTAATTAAACGTATTTTAATAACGTTTTTATTTAAAAATTCGATTAATAATTATAAAATTTTATTATTTTATTAATTTATTATAATTAATTGATTTAAATCGTTTAATCGATTTATTTTATAAAATTTATTTTAAAATATTTAAATAATAATAATATGTAATTATATAAATAAATAAATAAATAAATAAATAAATAAATAAATAAATAAAATTTATTCGACGATTTATTAAACGAATTAATAATAAAAAATAATAAAATTTAATATTCGATATATATTTTATTTTATAAATTGAATAAAAACGTTTTTATAAAAAATTATAAAGTTTTTAATTTTAATAATTTATTTTTATTTTAAATTTCAAATTAAAAATTTTTAATTTAAACGTTTTATAAATATTTAAAATTAATATAATTATTAAAATAAAATAATAATTTAAAATTTTATTTTTAAAATTATAAGAATTATAATATTATAATTTTATAAATATTATTTTAACGTTTTTTTAATATTAATTTAATAATTATAATTTTTATTTTTATAATTTTTAAATATTATTTTTTTTAATAATATTTTTTTATATTAAATTAAATATATAATTAAAAAATATTTAATATATTAAAATTTAAAAACAAATAAAAATCGTTATTCGTTTTATATAATTTTATAATATATATAATTTAATTATTACGTATTATAAATATTTTAATTTTTAAAATTAAATAAAAAAATAAATTTAAAAATAAATTAAAATTTTAAAATTTTATTTTTATTTTTAATAATAAAATAATAATTTATAATTATAATTTTTTTTATATATTATTATTATTTTTTATAATTAAATATATTTTAATATTATTTTTATTTTTATTTTATTTTTATTTTATTATAATATTTATTAATAAATTTTAATTATTTTATATTTTTTATATAAATATTAATTAAAATTTTATTTAATATATTTAATATAAATATTAATTTAAATATTAAAATATATATATATATATATTTTAATAAAAAAAAATTAAATAATTTTTAATTTTTAATATAAAATATTTTATAATATTAATATTAATTAATTTTATTTATATTATTTTTATTCGTTATATTTTAAAAAAAATTTAAAAAATTTAAATTTCGATTTTTTTATTAAAATTATTAAAATTAAATTAATATAAAATTTTTTTCTTAATATTGAAATAAATAAAAATTTAAATTTAATAATTAATATTAATATTTTATTATTTTTATTATAATTTAATAAATTTATTATTTAAAAATTATTATTATTATTTATTTTATTTTTTAATATATATATATATTTTTAAATATTTTTTTTTTATATATTATTATTTAATGTTTAATTATAATATTATTAATTTTTTTATTAATTTTTTTTATTTTATTAAAAAATTTATATTATAATTAAAAAGAAATTTTAATATTTTTATATATTTATTTTAAATATTATTATAAGTATTTTCGAAATTTAAATAATTAATAATTATATATATCGTTTTATTAATATTATTTCGAATTATATTAAATTAAATTTTATTTATAATTATATTATTTATAATCAATTTTTAATTATAAATATTAAAAATTTATTAATAATTATAAAAATAAAATAAATATAAATTGAAAAAATATTAATAATTTAAAATAAAAAATAATTATAATTTTTAATTTTATTCGAATTTTATAATTCTTTTTTAATTTATTATTATTAATTTAAAAAATTATTTATATTTTTTTATTTATTTTATAATTTAATTTATAATTCGTTTTATTTAATTATTTTATATTATTTATTATTATTATTTTTATATATATTAATATTATATATTATTCGTTTTTTGATTTATTATTAAATTTTTTATAAAAAATTAATTTTTAAATTTATAATTAAATATTTAAAAATAATAAAATTTAATAAATATAATTCGTTTCATTAATAATAATTATTTTATAAATTTATTTTTTTATAATTTTATATTTTTTTTAAATATTATTTTTTATTTATATATTATTTTATATTAATTAATTTTATATTATTATTAAATTTTAAATGTTTAATATATTATTTATAAATTTTTTTTTTTAATTTTAATTTAAAAATCGTATTAATTTTTAAAATTTTAATAAATAATTTTTTTTTTATTTTATTAATTGTTTTTAAACGAATATATATAATATTAAAATACGAAAAAATATTTTAAAAATATTTTATAATTTTTTTTTAAAATATTCGTATTATTATTAAAAATTCTTTTTTAAATATTAATATTATTTATAGCGTTTTTTATAAGTAAAATATTAATACTTTTAATAATTAATTATTTATTTTTAATTATTTATTTTAATATTATTTTTCAATTATTATTTTTTAATTTAAGTTTTTTTTAAAGTTTTTATAAAAAAATTTATCTCGTTTATTATTATTATTATTATTATTATTATTATTATTATTATAACGTTTATTATAATAAAATATTTTTTTATTTTAATTACGTAATTTAATTAATTTTAATTCGAAACGATAATATTAGTTTAATTTTCTATTATTATAATAAATTATATTTATTTTATAATATTTATTATTTTATTAATTTTTTTATTAATTTTTTTTAAATTAAATTTTAATAAATATATTTTTATTTTTGTATAATTTATGCAATTTATACATTTTTTATAAAAGCTTTATAAAACCCATAAAAGACCCGTAGATAAAAGACTAATATATTTTCGCTTTATAAAAAACCCGTGAGTAAAAAGGAAATTTTAAAACTCTATCCCATGAGTCCTCCACGAGCAGCCTATTACGAGTCCCAGAACCGCACCACTATGCCGCTCCCTCAAGGCTTAATTAATCAGGCAATACCAATCCTTCTGCAAGTAATGAACGACCTTATACTCCTGGAGCCTGGGCAAAGTGCTCTTACGAATCGCGCTGCGCAAAGTGAGAGCGATGTCAGCGAGCCCGTGAATTACGCAGAACTGCTTGCGAATATCGCTAACCTGGACGTCAATGATACTGCCTCGAATGCTTCAGCCACCACAGCCTCAGAAACGGATGCAACCATTCCTGGTAATACCGTAGCCAATGACGCCTCAATAATCGATTCTGAGCAATCTCAAGCACAATCTTACTCTCAAGCTGAGCTAAGAGAGCTACTCCTTGATAGAATCCTCCCTCGAGTACCTTACGCCTACTTTATACAATTACTTTCTAGGATTCAAATTTGATATCCTATCGAAAGCATGCATGAATGTGAACAACTTTCATTGCGCCCCTGTCCCAGGACCAGACAGCTGCACCAGTACGATGGATTGCGACGTTGTATCCAGTGCCAGGCACAGATGTGCACAGTAAATCCCCCATGCCCCCTCTTGTACTTCACTTGCTCTTGTTGTCCAGTTCTATCTATCATCAACTTGACGAATAGCATTAGAAAAGGTGTCAGACAGTCTACTCTGCCAATGCCTTCTTCTTGAGATGAAGTTCCTCCACATATGGTACACAGCTGATGCTAAATCTAGCGATGCGAGAACTGCCTCTTAGACCCCATAGATTGTTACCAAGCTCTTGAAGACCCGAGAAATCTCCGTCTCGAGCGTAAGCAGTCCTTAGCAGCAAAGAGAGTCGCTGGCGCTTGTAGTAAGCCGGAATGTCAAGAACCTTTCGAGTTGGAACATCCTTGCCGCTGCGTAGATTACATTTACAGCAGTAACCATCGTCATGAGCTCGGCGAGTTTCATCTGTGCAACTACTGCACTGGCCCCTTCGAGAAGCTTTCAGAGAACAATACTACCAATATCCACACGGTACAGACACCGGCTGGCCCCGTCAAAGTTGAGGTACAGCATATCTTTTGAAGTCGTTGAGCGGGTGGATAAGCTAACGGTACTTTGGTGATAGGTCTATACCTGCAAATGCGGCGATCCTATCGATGTCGCTAAATCTCTTGGATGCAAGGTCTGCTGGGGAAGAGCCAAGTTTCCAAAATTAAACGAAAACACTTGGATGAACGATCTTGAGATGCTCCCTTACCACTAGCAGACCCATTCTTTCCGATTGATGGGGACCTGCTTGATCGGATTTTCGGGCCAACAGAGAATGAGGAGGACTGGGCGGATACGAGGACTTGTCTTTGGTTCTGGCAGCGCGTTTCTGAAGAGTCTTGAGTGGTGTTTTTGGTTGGATTTTAGGCTGGGGGTCGAGTCTGAGTTCTAGACATGAACAACTCGGGATGGCCTTTTCTTGGCACATTGGGAGGATCTTTCCGTAATAAAGTTACTTGGGCCCAATGCAAGGATAGGAGTGGAGTTGTGTATGGAATGGAAGTTTTCTTTGACTCCTTTCAACGCTCTCTGTGAGAGAACCCTTGGTAGGAGAAGCTCAATCAGGTGTTCCTGAAGAGCTGCATATGTATTCGTGTGATTCGACCCCTGGATTAGGCGATACGACTTATACGAAAGCTGCTATTGGGATTCCTCGCAGAACGCGAAAACAATGAAGAGCGACGCTGGCAAATATGATGTAATTTTTCTTGTAAGAATAGGAGGAAAACTGTATATGATATATGCATACGATCGCTTTCGGAACAAGGCCGTGGTGTGTTGTTGCTTCGGGCCAATTCACTATGCTTGCCGTGACCTGCAAACTACTATACAACAAAGTCTTCTTTTCAAATCACAACGGAAATCTCACCCCTCCTCAGTCACATTGATAACCTCCTTACATAATATCACAGAACTTCGAAATTCTAACACCCAAGAATTCTACAACATGGAATCCGCCGCCTTGGCCAGCCAGATTTTAGTCGATGACAAGGATCCGAGAAGCATTCTTGAAGGCAATTCGAGCGCAATATCGTCTCAAACATGGGTTACCGCTATCATGAGAATGTCGCATGTACTTCAGTAGCTTGAGAGCAATTAGAGTGACCCGAATAGCAATCGTACGGCCTCTGAACGGAACAACGTCGAGGATAACAGCAGCGAGGATGAACATTGGTCGATAACTTCCAACGCGACCAACATCGTTGACCGGGCACCGCTAGTACCCGTTGGATCTTCGGACTCACACATGTGGAATTTCGTCTATGTCCTTCGCAACCTGGCCCCGCTCATAACCATTCGAGCTATCGACTAGCTGCTCCACGACCTGGGCATCAAGCTCCCAATAGACAGCCTCAACTTAGTTCACGGAGTGTGCTTGTGCACTTGTAAGCAACAAGGCTAGAGATATGAAAAGTGCATTCGATGCAGACATCAAGCTTGTCAGGTTAGTCCACAAGTCCTCTACTCAATCTTTCTCCTTCCCCAGCGATACCAAGTCGAAACTCCCAGTTTATCAGAAACATTGCTAGCGAGCCTCTAGAATTTTAGTGACAATATTCTGGTTCAAGGTCATTGTATCAGAGTCACGGGCAGTCAAGTCAGAGATAGACTGCCGTTGACACAATCATTGATGGCACAGTGCACCCGCTCATGCTGTGGCCCCGGTTGTGTAGTGGAACTAGCATCTTCAACCCGCTTTTGCGAGTGCCCCCGTATCTTGCCAAATACAGGGTATCATCGTGCCATTAGATTTCAGTGCAAAGACTGCGCTGTTTTTGTTTTCGTTCAGATGATCCCGGAAAATACAAGAATTACTGCAGGCTTTCCTACAGAGAGTGCCATCCATACGCATTGAAATGGGACACAGCCTATGTGGAGAGGATCAGATTCGACAGTGAGGACGAGGACCAGGTCGAGAAGATATCATTTGCATGAGGTCCTTGAGCATGATGAGGCTGAATGTCCTATTGTCGTGAGGACTAAGCAGTGGGAGAATGGTTATTGTCCGTTCTTTTTAAAACTGGACAATAGGAATGTGCGGACTGTCAAGGAGACAATTGAAGCCATCAAATCAAAAGAAGCTTCATAGCATAGCATATTTGGGAGCACATGATGACACTTGAATTAAATATTTGGAAGACAAGATGAAATGAGGCCGTGAAATGAATCAATCGTTTACTAGTATATCTAGATGTAGCTTCCTGACAACGCATCCGACGACAAGGACTCGCTATAGCTAACAACTCATAATCCAAACCAGAGCAATTCACCACCCACGTGAGTTTACTAGACCTTCTACATCCCAACTAAGCATTGACCAATTCCAACCTCACTTGCACCCTTACTCGAACCATCCTCGACTCTGATACTGCTCTTCATAACAGAAATTTTTTCATTGCACTTCTTATCCGTACCAAGATGGAAGATACTGAAGCTCGCGCTGCGCGATCTCTTAAGATCATGCACTATCTCAATCGAATTGAGAAAGCCATTCTTGCAAGAAACAAAGCTGGCGCAAATTCTATTTCCGTCGCAACTGCAATTGCGAATACCGATCCGCTTGAAAATAAAATGATGCTCTCGCCTGACGCGGTCGGAGTCTCCCTACGAGTTTGCAATGGCTCTCTAGTTGCCAGGAGCCTTGCGCGTATTGCACTGGCTATAAAGAGGCCCCTGCTTCGTACCATTCTCTCGACAATCGACTTCCAGCTAAGCACCATAACTTATGACCGAGTCCTCAGCCTGGCGGAACCTGACCTTTCTGAGCCTCCAGGAATGATATCAAGATGTCATAGATGTCACAAGGAGATATATCCCGTAAGTCCCTGCCACGCCCTTTCCCGTCCAACCACACTTCATGCCTTCACTGCCACGTGCGACGTGTTGTCGAATCTCACAGCTCAGAGTAAAGTGCCTCTTTTAAGAGCGCTTCGCTGACTTTCTATGAATAGACAACGGCACATTCAATCCTATCCTTCTGTATCTCAGCCTCCGAAGAAACAACCAAGACCCGCGATTATCTCCGCTTTACTTCCCTTTCCGCAAAACGAGTCTACAGCCCCTGCCTCACTTGTCTCGAGAACGAAGTATGCTACGATCTCGACACGACCTGTACTTGCATATACTCATACCTCCCTCCTTCCGAAGAAAAGAAGAAAACAGGACGTCATTGCAAGACGTGTTTCGACGAGCTCTGCGAGGAAATGAAAAGAGACAACGTAAGGCAGGAAGTTAGACCTTTCCGAGACTACGAGGAATTCCCGTTGTTGGTAAGTCTCAAACCCTTCCTCAAAGCCCCGACAAACTCCCATACTTATTTATATTAGGAGTATACATGCGACTGCGGCGAAGAATCTGGTCCTCGGGCCCCACGAATTTGCAGACTTTGTTATGGGATCTGCAAGCCCTATACCCTCAATAGAGATAACAGAATTCTCACCATCGAGATGGGGATTCCGAAGGTAAGCTCATTTGAGCATACTGGAAAAGTCCCATGGGGATGGGGTAATGACGATGCTTGGGGCCCTGTTGGGAACGATTGGGATAACGGCTTTTGTGGCTACTTTCTGAAGCTTGAGTTCTTTCCTGAGTCTGAGGTTGAGCACAACCTAGATGATGATGATGATGATGACGATAACGGCGATTCCAGCTCGGCCATCTGGCAAACCACCGATGAAGAACTCTCCATCGCACATGAAGTCAGCGATAGAGATGAGGAAAATGACGGCACCGAGGTCCGAGGATGAGGTTGAGTTTGAGGGGTATCAGGAAGGATGAAACGATTTGTTTGACTTCCATGTAGGACTGGACACTTGGATGAGAACGGGAAATTGTAGTCTCACAGCATTTGCATATTTGCAAGTAGCACCAAAAGAATTTTTCACAAAAGGCGCCTCTGAGTAACATGTTGTCTAAGGGACACAGTGCATTGGTGGATGGTGATAGGTCAAACGTAAGACTTGAAACCGAGAGAAAGAGAATCACTTGAAGGCTTTGGCTTCGGCGTACTCTGCCCTTATATTTATACGTCAAATAATCATTGAGTATTAAACAATAGCGGCTCCCGAGAGTCCTTCCGTTTCTGATGCCCTGGGCAATTCACCCCCATGAGACGGGACTAGCTTCCTGGTAAGTGACTCATTAACTGCGAAGCCACCTCCAACGATTTGACTCCTCCACCTCTTGCGCCAGGTTCTTTGCGAGTGCGCCGAGGACCGTGTGGAGCTTCTCAAACCCTGTCTCGAATGCAAGAACAAGATCTGCCCCGTAAGCAACTCTTGTCGCTACAAGCTGCTTGACTATCCTTCGCTCCCACTGTCATTTGTTCGCTATTGTCAACACTTACCAGCTTGGGGGGTAAGAGCGAAGCGCCAGACGTGTTGTTCAGAGTGAGTAACTGAAATCTCTCTATTATACCTGTTGCTACCCTGTAGTCGTCGAGTTTTGCAATAAGATGGACTCAAGACTGCTTAGAAGCAAGGTGCTGAGTGCTTTATGTCTCTCGCAGCTAAACGAGTGTACAGTCTTTGCAGCAGCTATGAGAATATTGGCTGTAATGAGGTTATACCCCTTGACGAGCTCTGCCGTTGTTTCGAACGCCAGATTCCTTCTCAAGAGGGTTATGAGGGAAATGAGCATTGCATGGCCCGCATTGATCAACTGAAGGAAGAGTTTCTGTTGAAGAACGCTCGCAAGTATATCAGAAATGGCTCTGTACTTGGGGATGAGGACTTGGATCTATTGGTAAGGTTGAGCTCTATTACCTGCAACATACTAGTGTTGGAGGTCTGAGAGTATTAATGAGACTGTGGAAGGTGGTCTGGCCCTTACGCTTCCCGAGTCTGCAAGGTGATGCTGTTGCGGAAGATGATGGGGAGGTTGGAGAGGGCCATAAAGACGGAGAAGATGAAGAGGGTGGACTCTCGGAGTTGATGGAAAGAATGCATCCATTGATGTAGTCGGTGGAGTTTTAATCTTTCATGGGCCCATTAGGAAGTCGCGGACGTGCAATGGTGTCGCATATGGTGGCGGTAGTTATTGTTGTCACTTCTTGTTTGGGAGCTGGTGATGAGCTCGACCAGGGGCCGGTGGAAGACTTCGTTGGGCGGGCAAAGTGAGAAGTTCGAGATTGAAATCAGAGGCTGCATCTTGAGAGCGTTGCATCTTGTAGTTTTCAGTGCCTGGAGCTAGTTGCTCCGCATTCGGATGACGCGCTGCGACGATCTTTCTTCTCCGCCATATGAGACACGATTGCAAGCGTGATGCGATATACTTGAAGCCACGTGACATAGCACAGCTAAAGAAACATACTCTATCCCTGTCATCAGTCTTCCATCCTGACCATACAACAATTCACGAGGGGTAGCTCAAAGGAGATGAGGTGGCTGTCGCTTCGACGCCAGTCCAGGCGAAAAGAGCGGTCTAGACCTCCATCAGACCATTTTGGCATGCTGAAAGCCAGCCTCGTACTTTCCACGTCGTTGCAACAGCGAATACAAATGCTTCGCGGTAGTGGGATCGCCATACTAAATACAGGACCCTTTAATTGTTAAACATCGCCACCCAGATTACCCAATTGCAGACCAAAAAGAGATATTCTGGACAGATGATGGGCAGACCACTCGGATTTTCGACAGAATTTGGACATATCTGCTCTCGCGCAACAATTAAAAGGCCCTGTACTTCGTAAGCAGTGGGATATCTTGCCGGATCAACCGAGAGAGGAGAATAGATGATTGGGTGTGCACGGTCTTGGGCTGCGGCATTTTCAGGGGGAGAAGAACTAAGAAATCTTGGATTGTGGAAACCTTAATAGGACGACCATCTTTCAGAATCTTAGAGGCAGTGGAGAGTTTTTGGAGAGAGGGCGATGAATATGTAGAGGAATGAAGAACAAAGGTGCTGCAGAGAAGAGAAGATTTCCAAAAAAGAAAAGTGTTTAAGAATGGGGTAAGCGAGGAAGCCACACGGGAAATACCCATCTTTCCTCATGGAGGAAACCCGAGAATATCAATTCCCCTGAAATTGAAAGCAAGTCAAAAGAAGAAAAGCGCTCGAAGCATATAAAGACCTACTAAGGCAGAGCGAACGATAGGTTTAGAGTCTTTGACATCAACTTGCAAGTCGATTCGATTCAACAAAGCCATCTGGTACTAGGATCGAACAGTTGATCCTTTCAGCTGCTTGCCAAAACGTTGATAAGAGAGCTTACTAAAACAACAAGCTATGCTCCATATATTGAAAGGCCAAAAGCGTCCCCTGAAGTAGTAATGAGGGGGGGAAAGATCGTTGGCCGAACCTAGCCTCGTTTCTTCATCAGAAGAGCTCAATATACTGGCCTCTGGGACTAGAGTCTGACAGAAGCACTGGACCATAAGGCCGTTTGTAGACATCCGCGTGTCTTACCCGAAGGGCTCTATTGTGTCTCCAAGTGTATATATTGCAGCATGTCCACCGCCTAGACTTATTTGCTCCATGACATCTTCTCTGCCTTTATTGTATTCTTATCCTTATTTGAAATACCCAACCCTGCAAACCCCGAATCCAGCAGCAGGTGGGTATAGGATGGATTGTTACCATGGAGAGTCGTTGCCTGGTGTAGATGTCGAGTAAGAGGAAGGTTCGGAGTTGGAAGGAGAACGATTCGGCAGCTACGAAGGAGAACCTGGCCGACAAAAACACATTAGCTACCGCAGGGCTGGGGAGATTTTGCCATCGTGATCTAAGCAAGAAGAAATTGAAGAAGAGAAAAGATGGAGACAGGAGCGTTGGAGGCTGGTTGGCGAGGAGTCAGGCCTTCAACGGACAATTAAGGAGTACTCAGCTGGACTCAAGGCTCACCTCTCATCTTCCATACTACAGGGACAACGCTGTAGTACTCTTCTCTGTGTCATACCGTACCCATCCGGGCCTGCGGTGCCTTGCTGAACCTTCGACGTCGATCGGGTAGTGAAGTTTGCTGGCGGCTGGAGTGAACACTCCAATACCTAAGTCGACCGCGGTCTCTTAATTCGCTCCGTTCTCTAAGGCAGAGACGCTGGACGGGATGGAGGCCCTAAAGCAGCGCTCATGGCGAGAATTGTGCTTCGATCTGAAGTGATGGTTGCGTGTCGCTGTGTCCGAAAATGAATGCAGATTATGCAGCTCGCTCAAAGATGTGCAAAGACTTCTGGGGTTGCGCGAGATCACATAAACATACATCAGCCAATCAGGAACATGAGCAGATTGCGACGTCTCTTCAGCACTATTTCGCAGACTTCAGAGCCCCGAGTTATGGCAAGATTGGATGGATTCTGCTACCAATTCCATCCGTTGATTCCTACCTTAATATTTCCATGTTACACGAATTCGAATTCAATTCAGGCTTCACTTCACGCTTCTAGAGACGAGAGCGACAATCCAAACGCGACTATTGCGATCCCTATACGAAACTCGATTGTAGACACTCTGCAACATAGGCCTTTGGAGAAGAGACTTTGCTTCTGCAGGCAGGCTTGGTATGAATTACCTTTCAGGCATACTTTACCCGCGATATCTGTTGCAGAGAGTACACTAGGCCACCGTCTGCCCCTTACGCTCTTGTACATTGCAGAATTGATCAACAAACGCGATCAAGAGTCCAGCATGATGATGGCAGATCTAGTAGCGCTGAGAGAGAGGAGCAACAAGGCTTCAAGCAAAGTATCGCCTCCCTTGCTCCTTCCTCGAACTGAACATGGTACACGCGTTAATTAAAGAGTCGAGACAGTCGAAGGACAACTCTGGAGTCGTATTTTGCTTGGATCGAATTCGAAATATGATGTGATCTGAGAAGCACACTCTTCGGGGACAGGCTGGTTTCGTAAGGCACATCACTGTTTACGGGAACGAGAAGTTGTTTGCACAATGCCGCCTGAATTTGACTATCGCCTCACCCATCACTTCATCCTCGCAACTACTTTCTACGACCTCAACTGCCATCGCATTACTCCTACCGCCTCTCCTCATTCGAATCCATCCCTACACACAAATCCTAAACCACACACTCCTCACACCAACTCCCAACACTCGAATTCAACAACTGAACCACCCGCGATACAGCAACACGAGTCAAATCAGCACAACCACAAGCAAAGCGCACAAATGAAGGAGAGAAGGAAAGAATATCCTCCGAAAGGAAACGAACCCCAACATCCACACTCCGCGATTAGCAAGAGCGATACACACTCCTTCCTCACTCGAGCGTACTTTTAGCCAACAAATGAATACCCATACCCATATCCCTCATGATTCCATCCTGAGTTCCCTCCCATATGCCATGTTCCAAAGCCCGAATAATGCTCCAGCCAGCTTCTTCACTGTTGAAGATGCTGAAGCCTGAGCTCAAATAGGTATCTGTCCGTATCCATTCCATAACCAACCCATTCCTGATGCGCCTTTCCCCCATTCCCAAAGCCCAATACCCGTGCCATTATTCCCGTGTTGAAAAGAACGAAAATGCATGTTGAACGATAGATGCGAAGAAGATGTTGAAATATTCTGACCTCGGCTGGCGCCGCGGTGAGTTGAAGGTCGAAGTTGAAGTTGATGGGTGGCAAGGAGATCAGGTAATGTTCAACTCTTGCTGCATCAATGCCGTAGGAAAGTAACCCTTACTCTCCCCCATCCCCTCCCATCTCCCACAATGCCTACTCCCACTAAACACACCATCACCACCATGACTACTCGTCAAACTCGGCAACACATACCCCCCACTCCCATACTCGCTTTTGACTTTCGACGTCGTATAAGCCGCCATACTTGGCAAGTGCAAAAACCGATCTTCATGTCCCTCATATATCGCTCCTGGGTAGTACACATAATCTGGTGACTCGACTATGCCTTTTGCTTCTTCGGCAGAGAGGGTAGGTTCCATTGGGATTTGGAGGGGAGCGATGTGAGAACGATAATGATGTGATCGATTATCGTAGGAGTTCGAGTATCCAGGTCCAGAGAGCATAGAGGAAGAGCCAGACATGCTCATATCGCCAGGAGCCCTTGCTGCTCCTCCAGAAGGAGTGTAGGAGCCCGCTCCTCCGCCTCCAGAGCCGCCGGGACCAGATGAAGTGTTGCTGCCTCGACGTTCGGATTGGTAGTGGCCTGGTGAGCGACCGCGGACAACCATTTGAGCGGACATGCGAGAAGCGATTTTGACCCAGCGATCGGAGGAGTGTGAGCCGCCGATATCTGCGAAGAGCTCGACGAGGAGATGGTAGTATTGTTGAGCTGCTCGCCGTTTGCCGTTATTAGCAGTGGCGTTTTTGAATTGGATGCGTTCGAATGTTGCCTCGACTGCTGGTTGAGAGGGATTTGAGTTGAAGCCCTGAGGGTCATAGAGAGAGGATCTTCCACTGTCGCCATACATGGCATGTGAGGCGGAGGCCCGAGGAGCGAGTTGAATTCTGGCCGGCTTTTCTTGTGGACCTTTGTCTCGCTTTGGTGTGTGTTGGACGAGTTCGATGGCTTTTCCATCTTTGCCGTCGACGACGGCGGCTATTGACATGGCGAAGCCGTTAACTTGTGGTCCAGCAACACCGTGTTGTACGAGGTACATGCTACCAGTTGGAATGGTAGGGGTGAGGGTGTAACTGCAATTCAGGGAGAAGTAATTCCTGCGGTAGCATGTCCAGTCGTTATCGGCCATGAAGAATCCCTTGTCGATTCTTCCAAAGATCTCTGGTTTGATAATTTGACCATCTGAGGTTTGGAGTGAATAGATAACTTCTGTAGGGAAGAGAGGGGGACAAGCCGACCCTCCCAAAGAGCCGTCCATATTTCCAATAGGACTTGTGAATCCGCTTGTCGATGTTGGTGACAAGGGCACGCCTCTGAGTGTACCAGAAAGGGATGGGGATCTGGTAAAGTGATCTGTGCGGCGCAAATTTGGTGTTGCACTCCCGTATATATCACGAGCACTTATTGGGGAGGTTGGATGAGGTAAGGCTGGGGAACGGGATAATGATGCCAGCCCGGAGGTCGTACTGTGGAAATATTTCATTATTATCTGATCACAGAGGTTGATCGTGTACTCAGATCATAAAAGAAGACAAGGAGTACGTACTAGGAGCCTAGCCTTGGCTTGAGATCAGGCATAGAAGAGAATATTGAAGAGCTCGGAGAAAAGTATGAGCTGCCGCCGCTTGTGTACGTGGAACCGCTCAATGTCGGTTGGTATAAATTGGTATATGGAGAAAACGTCAATGTCGATGACTGGGAGCTATTCTGTACCGCAGAATCAATGGCGTATACAGGGGAGTTTGAAGTACCGGAGTCGGCACTAAATCTGAGCTATCAATCAGCCACAACGTGCATGACAGTAAAACAGCATTCAAGGTTCAAAGATATCCATAGACAAGGTAACATTCCATCGGCATCGATGCCCAGTTGGACTGCATAGGTAGGACAGCCAACTCAATCTTGGGTGGTACAAGGAAGAGGGGACTGCTCTTGTGATGCAGAAGCGGGATTGAACAGTCAGACAGGGTGAGGCTTAAGCCGTGCAACGGCTTACCACCGTTGACATGGAGGCAGATTCGTGGCATTTCGTGAACATTCCGATATCTTGGGCGGAGCTATCTCAGGACCACGATAAGCGGTTTGGGAGGTTGAAACAAGAACGGTGCACGGGAATTCCGTAGGCGCGAGCATCCCAGCTGGCTGGGCGGCCACGAAAACAATGACCAATGAAAGGCAGACTCACCGAACATCATCTGAAGCAGGAAGTTGTGCGTACCGAAGCCCCATGTCAGAGGGCAGAGACAGCTGGTTGTATTCCTGTCTTTGAGAGCTGTCAGGCTCTGTATCCGATCCGATAATACACGATGGCGAATGGCCAGAACACGCGGCTAGATCTTGGAGATTACCAGATTGCGAGGACATTAAAAGGTGGAGCGAGGAGGGTGTGAGAACTATCGGGCCCAAGGTTAGAATCGGCCATCTTGTAAATTTCCGGAGGTTACTGATGGAAAAAAAGTTCAGACGTGCGAGCAAAAGAGATTGAGAATAGTAAAGGAGCAGAAAAACAGTCATTGAGCAGCGACAGGGGTTGAATGAGCGCAGCAGCAGAGCCATCAGCATGTGGGAATTATCCTTGCAGGGGGGCTTGCTAAGTGCTTAATTGACAGGGTGAGTGAAGGTGGTACCACGGCGGCATCTACTGGAGATCCCGTTTGACAGAGAGGATACACTTGTAATTATCTGGAGTTGTGACACCAATAGGCGTAGAGCAGAACAATGCACCACGACCAAATCTGATGCTCGTACATAGAACAGGAAAAAGAAACAACTATTGACCGAATTGGGGAGTACTTGATACTTCAAGAGCACAGCCCATCAACACTTCTGCCGGTGCTGGAATTGGAGAGCAAAACCCAGCGAAACCATAACCTTATATTGAGATGCACTTTCGAAAAGAAGTTGCTTACCTTCAGTCATTTGCAACTCTGCTGCCTGCTCATTCGCTCGCGACTACTTCTATTCTCACGACTCCCTCTCGTTCGTCTATCGCGGGGCTCAGAACAACCACTGCACCGTAACCGAAAGATCTCAATAGTGGCTGCGCGACGTGCCCAGGTCAGAGCAAGCGCGTTGTCGACGACCAGCCCGCTGGTGGAGGGGAAGTGGGAGTAGAGTAGTACTGACTCCAAATTCAGTCGACTCTCCCCGCACTCTGAGTGGAGAGGGTGAGTGGTGATGAGACGAAAGGAAGGGTTATCCCCTCGTCTGCTGAGACATGGTCCACGCTAAGCAGGGGAGGTCCGCACAGACAGCACCGCATAAAATTATGTATCTTTACATACAAATTTGTTAGTAAGCTACATTATTCTCATAGAATCGCGTCCGCCAGTTTCTCACTAACATACGCGCTTTACTAATGGAGTCGTCGCCTTCTCCTCCACCTACCCCACAAAAGAAGCAAAAGGCCCAATCCCTAGAGGAAATACTCCTTAGCCTTGGGCCAATCACAGACGTTTCCTACGAGCCTTTCAATTGCGAGCCTAAGCAGCCAGCAAAGCCTCTCTTACCTGCGTCCTTTCCTCGCAATCCACACCCATTCGACTA
>MU119654.1:0-32435 GCA_014904845.1 Acephala macrosclerotiorum | reverse complement strand
TTAATTAATATTAATATTATTATAAATATTAATAATTAATAATAATAATTAATTAAATATATATAAAAAACTTATTTTAAAAATAAAATAATATCAATTATATATAATTTTAAATCGTATATAAATATTATATAATATTTGTTTTAATAATAATAAAAAATAAATACTAATATATTAAATAATATATTAAATAAAAATTTAATATTTTATTATTTAAAATATAATTGAAATTAAAATTAATTAATTAATTATTTAATTATAAATTTTAATATTATTTAAAATAAATTTTTTTATTAAATTAAATATACTTAAAATAATAAATAATTAGTGAATTATATATCGATTTAAAACAATTAATAATAAGTGAATTATATATCGTAATACTAAAAAAAATATTATAATATATAAATATTATAATATACGAATATTATAATACGAAATATATTTTAATTCGAATTTATTTAAATACGTTATATATTTTAAAACGATTATTTTTTATTTTATATATTAAATATTATTTTTAATTATATATTATTTTTATATTACGTATTATATAAATATTTTATATAGTATAAAATAAACGTTTTTAAATTAAACTTTCGACGTAAAATCGAATAATATTAATTATCGAAATATAAAAAATTCGAAAATTAAATAAAATTTTAATATTTTTATCAAAATAAAAAAATTATTAATTTAATTTAATATTTAATTTAATATTTACAATTATTAATTATTAAATTATATAATTACGAATTTATTATTATATTACAATTTAAATTATTTGATTTTTATTGATTATAATAAAAATTTATTTTAATTAAATTTACGATTTATCTTTTTCGTATTTAAATTATTTTTTAAATAAATTCTCGTAAAATTCTAATATTAAAACTTTTATAAAACTAGTAAAATTATATTATAATTAATTATAAACGTAATATTAATATTAAAAAAAGTTTTATATTTAAACAAATTATTTTTATTTATTTAACGTTTTAAAACGATAAAAATATTATTATATAAATATTAAAAATTTAAATTTTTTAAACGATTAATTATATATTTAATATTTATATTATAATCGATTTATTAAAAAAATTTATTAATTATTTAATTAATAAATAATTAAAACGTTAATATAATTAATATAATTTAATATTAATAAAATAATTTTAAATTAAATTTTATTTACGAATAATTAAAACGATTTTAAAATTATTAAATTTTATATTTATAATATTTATATTTTAAATAAAACATAAAAAATATATATTTATAAAAATATTAAATTAAACGTTAATATTAAATTATAATAATAAAATATTAAATATTTTTTATAATAATTATTATTTATATATTATTAATTATTTTTAAATTTTATAACGTAATATTTAAAATTATTTTTTATTTTAAAACTTATAAATAATTAATCTAATTTTAATTTTTTATTGTCGTTTTTTAAATTTTTAATATTTTTATAAATTATAAAAATTTATTAATAATATATTATATTTATTATTTAAATCGATTATAAATTTATTATTATTTTTAATATTTATATTTTTTGTAATATTTATTATAAATTTTTTTATTACGTTTTATATATATATAATAGATTTAATTTTAATTATATTTATTATATTCGTTTTTATTTTTTTATTATTAGTTAAATTTAATATAATATTATTATATTTTTTATAAACGTATTATAATATTAATAATATTTCGTAAATAATTTATATTAAATCTTTTAAAATTAATTTTAATTATATATAATAGTTATTAATTTTTTTCAATTTTAAAATATATTTTAATTATTATTATTATCGTAATAAAAAAAATTAATACGTTTTATAAATATAATTAAAAACGTATTAATTTATTATTTTTTAAATAATTTAATTTTAATATTATAAAAAAATTTTATATTTTTTATTATTATTAATATAAATTTTTATTAAATTTGTAAATAATTTAATTAATATATTTTATTAATTTAAAAATATATTTTTTATATAAATTAAAATTATTATTTTATAATTAATATATTTATATTTTAAAATAATAATAATTATTATAATAAAAAAAATCGTATTAATAATTAAAATTATAAAAATAATTGAATTTTAAATATTAATTATTAATTAAATTAATCGATTATTTTTTTTTATATTTATTTATAAAAAGATTTTATTAAAATTTCTTTTTTAAAATTATTAATAATAAACTTTTTATTTTTTAATATTAAAATTTTATAAATATATAAAAAAATTTATAAACGACGAATAAAATTTTTATTATTTATATTATTATATATTTCGATCGAATATTAAATAAAAATATAAAAAAAATTTATTATTAAAAATTCGTTTTTATATTTTTTTATTCGTTTTTTGTAAATATTATTATTTTATATAATAAATATAAATTCAAAATCGATTTCGTATTATTTTTTTAAATTTTATAATTTTTTTTTTTAAAAATATATTAATTATTTTAAATATTTTCTTATAAAAAAAAATTATTTAAAAAAAATTTATAAATTAAATTTTTTTAAATAAAAATTTAATTATTTCGTAATTAATTAAACAATTATTAATTAATATTAATATTATTAAAAATATTTATTAATAATAAATTAAAAACAATTTAAATAAATAATTTAAATAATTTATTAATTAATTATTAATTATAAATTTATTTAACGTATAAAAATCGAAAAATATAATTTCAATTTTAATATAAATAGTACTAATTCTTATTCGAATTATTATTACACGTAATTATTAAATTAAATTAATATTATATTTATAATTTAAATAATTAATAATTTAATAATATAAAATTTCTAATTTAAATTCTTTTTAGTCTTTAAACGAATTTATTAAATTAGTATTTTAAATATTTATAATATTATATTATAATAATAAATTACAATTTAAATTTTTTTGATTTTTTTTATATAATATTAATTTTTAAATAAAATTATTATAAAAATTATTATTTAATATAAAATTAAATTATATTATATTTATCGAAATATAGTTTTATTATATTTATTTATTATAATAAATAAATATATTGCTATATTATTATTTACACTAGTAAAGCGGCACGAATCGAATTGGAAAAAGAGAGAAGTAATATATTGTATTTTGAAAGTAAAAGCATCGGATTTGCAAAGCTTTAATAATCCAACATTGGAAAGAGCAAAAGAAAAAATTGATTGCTAGCCTGAAATTTGAGAAAATATGGTTCATTTTCCGATTCGAGCAGGGGCTTTCAAGACTTGATTAAGTTCCCAAATTCAAGGATATCTACCTGCCACCTCTTCATGCAAAGCGCGACGTGGCTTATTTTAACAGACGTGCCGCTTCGCTCGATTCATCGTTTTCATCACGGGGAGACAATGGGTTTGGCATTCATCACCACGGCAGTTTTATGCCATCATAATTCCACGAGGGCCAAAGAAGGGTTGGAGTAAATCATTATTTGCTGCTGGGTGTGATAATAAAACTCCGCAACTGGGTTTCTGCCTTAGGCACTAAGGAGTTTATCAGCTTATTGGCTTTATCGCCCGGTAGAATCTTAAACTACTACTTTACTTTAATAATTATACCAACTTTAAATGCTTATAAAACGCTTAAATTAAAAGCTATTAACTTGAAACTTGAAATAGGAGTAGATTATTAAAGTCGAAGACTTTGTAATCTCTCGTAAAAACGCTTTTGCGAGATTTACGAAATAAAATATACATTAAATAAAAAAATAAAAAATTCGTTCGTTAATTAATTCGTTTGCGAGTCAGCGAACGAATTATTTCTTTTAGTACAAGAGAAATATTTTTAATTTAAATTGCATAAAATTTATATATAAATTAAATTTTAATTAAATTTTAAACGATTTTATTAATTTATTATTATATAAATTAATAAATATACTTATATTTAATAAAAATAACGATTATAAAACTTTTAAATATATTTTTATTTTAAATAATAAAATATTTTTATAATTATATAATTTTTAAAATTATATATTAAAAAAATAATTTAAATTTATTAAATCGATTATAATAATTTAATATAAAAAACGAAAATTTTAAAAAGTATTTTTTTAATATAAAATTTTAAAAAAAAAAATTTATTTTAAATATTAAAATATTAATATATTAAAATTTTATTTTTATTAATTTTATAATTATTTAATATTTAAAAAAAATTTTAAATTTTTTTTTAATAAATATAATCGTAATAAATATTTATAATTAATAAAATTAATCGTATTAATTTAATATAAAAAACGAAAATTTCAAAGAATATTTTTCTAATATAAAATTTTATTAAAAATACGTTTTTATTTTAAGTATTTAAATGTTTATTTAAATATTAAATATTTTTATATATATAATTTTCGAAAAAAAATTTAAAAATTTATTTTTTAAAATTATATATTAAATAAAATAATTTAAATAAATTAAATCGATCGTAATAATTAAATATAAAATAAAAATCTTAAAAAAAATTTTTTAATATAAATTAAAATTTTAATAAAACGATATTAATTTGTTTAAAATTAATATTATATATAATTATTAATTTATTTTATTTTTAAATTAAAATATAAAAAATTTAAATAATAAAAATAATTATATAAATTTTTTTAAATTTATATTATTATAAATTATTTTTATAAATAACAAATTAATTAAATTAATTATTTTTTTATTAATTATTTTAAATTATTTTACGTAAAAAATTAAACGTTAATTACGTAATTAACGTATTCGTAATATTAAACAATTTTAAAAATCGTAAAATAATTAATATATATTAAATATTTTAAATATTTTAAATATTTTAATTATTTGTATTATTTTAATTATATTAATTATATTAAATTTAATAAATATTTTATTATTATTTTATATTTATTATTTTAATCGTATTTGTTTTTTATTATTATTTTTAAAAGTTTTAATTATTTTAAAAATTTTATATTCATATATTTTTATTAACGAAATATAAATAATAATAAAACAATAAATAATAAAATAATAATAATTAATTAAAATAATATAAATTATTTTATTATCGTATAATTTTTTTAAAATTTAATTTTTAATTTTCAATATTTAATTTTATTATTTTTTTTTACGATTTTTAATATTTTTATATATTAATTTTTCGATTTAATAATTTTTTTTTATTCGAAAAAATATAATTAAATATAAATTTTTTTTTAATTTTTTTTTTATTATTTTTTTAAATTCGTTAAAATTTTAATTAATTTTTTTTTTATTTTATAATAATTTTTTTACGTTTTTTATTTTTTTTTATTATTATTAAATTTGATAAAAATTTAATAATAAAAAATATTATTATTATTTATTATATAAAACGTTAATTTTATAATATTAAAATAAATATTTATTTATTTATTTAATATATTATTATAATTTTTTTTTGTAATATAATTTATTTATAAATAATTAATATTTGTTATTATTAAAATAAATAATTATAAAAATTTATATTTAATATTAAATATTAAAAAATAAATTTAAAATTAAATATTAAAATAATTATTATTAATTTGAATTTATTTAAAATAATATTAAATAAAATATAAAAATAAATATAATAAAATATATTTTAAAAAAATATTCAAATTAAAATAATTTCGAAATATATTATTACGTAATAAAATAAATTTCAAAGATATATTTTAAAAAATATTTTATTATATTTTAATTTTATTAAATTTTTTAATATTAATTTTTTGAATTTAAATTTTTATAAATTATATTTAATAAATTTATTTTTTTTATAATTTTATTTTATTTATAATAAATTATTATTAATAAAAATTTAACGATTTATTAAATATTTAAATTTTTATTTAATAATAATATTATTATTAATAATATTATTTATCGTTTTTTATATTTAATTAATAAATATTAAACGAAAACGAAATTTAATAATAATATATTAATTATTTTATTAATAAAATTAAAATTTATAAAAATTTTATTCGTTTTAATATTTTATTATTATTAATTATTTTAAATTTATAATAATATAAATTTATATTATTTATTTCAAATAAAAAACTATTAATAAATAAATTTTTAATATTATTATTCGTTTATTTTATTAGTATTTATTAAACAAATTTTAAAATATATACGTATTATATTCGAAATTAAAATTATATTTATAAAATTATATAAATATTAATTTTATATAATTTAAATAAAATTATATTAAATATAATATTAATAATAAAATAAACTTTGAAAAAAATTCGATAATAAAATTTTTTTTATTAAATTTTTTATTAAAATATTATTAATAAATAAATCGATTAATAATTTTATATTTTTAAAATTTAATTATTTAATTTTACGAATAATTTTCATATATAATTTTATTAAAATCGAATTTTTTTTTTCTTTGAAAAAAATAATATTTAAAATTCTTTTATAAAAAAATATAATTTTATTTATATAAATTTTATAAATATAAACTTAAATTATATTTATTATTATTAATTAAATTTTCAAACGACGAATATTTTTTATTTTTCTTAATTCGTTATTTAATATATTTTTTTAAAATATTATTTAATTATAAATACAATAAAAATTATTATATTAAATTTAAATAAATTGAAATATTATTTAAATTTAATATAAAAATTATTATTTTAATTTTTATTTTTAAAAAAATATATTAAAATCGTTTTAATAATTAATAATTAATTTATTATATTATTAAATTTTATAAATTTTTTTTTATATTTTTAAACGATTTTTTTAATATTAAAAATTTTTTTTTTATTAAAATAATTCGAAATTAATATTAACGTTTATATCGTTTTTTTAAAATATAATATTTATAATTATATAAATATTTTTAATTAAATATTTTTTACGTTTATTAATGTTTTTATAAATTTATAATTTTATTAATATATTAAATATAAATTGAATATTAAATATTCGTATATATTTAATATATAATATTTTTATATAAATTAATAATATGTTTTTAAGTACGTATAAAAAAAGTATTTATAATATTTTATTTAATATATTATTATAATTTTTTCGTATTTATTTTTTTTTATATTTAAAAAATATATAATAAAATATTTATTATTATTTTAATAAAAAAATATTATAATTTATATATACAAATTAAAATATTTTTATTTTTATTATAATATATTTTTTTTAAAACGAATATATTTAAATTTTTTAATTTACGTTTTTTATTAATAATAAATAAATAAATAAATTTAATATACGATTATATATAAATATATTAAAAAAGTTTAATTACGTTTTAAATACGTATAAAATATATTTAAAAAAAAATTTTCGAGTATAATTAATCGATTATTAAAATTATAAATTTTTTTTTTAAATTATTTATATAATTATTATTATTATATTTCGAATTTTTAATTAAAAAATTATTATTATTATTATTAAAATTATTTATAAAATAATTAAATATTAATAATTAAATATAATTAATAATAAATTTATTATAATGTTTATTATTTGTTTTTAAATTATTATTTTCAAATAAACGTAATAATAAACTATTGAAAAAAATATAAATTTAATTTAAAAAATTAATATAATTATTTATCGACGTAAAAATAAAATATAATAAATTAAATTAATTTTTTTTTTAAAAAATTTAATATATTCGTTATAATTAAAATTATAATTATAATAAATAATATTAAAAAAAAATTTTCGATATTAAAATAAATTTAATATAAAATTTTTACGTTTAATTTATAAATTTATATATAAATTAATAAAAATATATTAAATTTATTAAATTATTAAATTATTTTATTTAATAATATTAAAAATTTATATATATTATTAATTTAAAATTTTTTATTTATTTTAAAATTTTTAATATTAGTTTTTTATTAATTATTATTATTATACGTTTTAATTATTCGAATAATAAATATTTTTTTTTATTAAATATTAATTTTATATTTTATAAACAAATTATTTTCGTTTAATACTATTTATTAAATTTTATTTTAATATTTAATTTTAATTTTAATAAATAATTATTAAAATATTATTTAAAAGTTTTTTTTAAAAAATATTAATATAATATTATTATAAAAAAAATATAAATTAAATTATTATAAATAATATTAAATATTAATATAATTTAAATTTTTTTTTTTTATAATATATATTATTTTTTTATTTCGAATATTAATTTTTATTATTAAAAAATTATATTATTTAAATCGTTATATAAATTGTTATTTTTTTTATTATATTATATTTATATATTTTTATAAAGATTTTATATTTTTATTATATAATTTCGTTTTTTAAATTATTATAATTAATTTTTTCATTTAATATTTATTAAAATATATTTTAATTTATATTATTTAATATAAAATAATATTTAATCGTATAAAATTTATAATAAATAAATAATATTTAATAAAAAAATTTAATTAATTCGTATTATAAATATTAAAAATAATGAATTTAATAAATATAATATTTTTTTTTTTGCAATATTAAATAATAATTAATTTTTTTTACGTTTAATATTTATATTAATTTTTTAAATTAAAAATTTAAATACGTAATATTTTTATTTTTTTAATATTTAAAAATATTTACGAAAAAAATTATTTTAAATATTTTTTATATTATTTTTTAATTTATTTTTATTCGATTTTATAATTAATTAATTTTTTAAAATATTTCGATTTTTTATATATCGTTTTATAAATTATTATAAAATATTAAATCGTTTAACGTTTATATTAAAATTAATATAAATAAATTTTTTTTTATTTACTTTTAAAAATATATATTATTTCAAAAATAATAAATAATATTAATTGTAAAAATTCGTTTAAAACCATTAATAAAAATTACTTTAATTTAAAAATAATAATAAATATTATATCGTTTATAATATATTATTAAATATTGGATTTTAATATAAAAACGTAAAAGTTTATTAATTATAATAATTAAAAATTTAAATTTAATTTAATTATTTAATATATTACGTATAATTTATTTATTTATTATTTAAATTTATTATTTATATTATTTTTTATTATTATTTTATTTATATTTTCTTTTTTTATATAAAAAGTATTTTTTATATTTTTAAATCGATATTATTATTAATAATAATAAAAAATTAAATTGAAAATTCTTTTTATTTTTTTTATTTTAATTATTATATTTTTAATTTTAAAAATAATTTATATTTTTTCGTTTAAATTACTAAAAAAAATTTTTAATTAAAAATAATATAAATATTCGATTTTAAAATAACGTTAATTTTCGTTTTTTATTTAATTAATTTATTTTTAATTTTATTATTAATATATTATATAACGTATAATATATAATATAAACTCGAAATTAAAATCTCGTAAATTATTATATTATTTAAATAGAATTTTTTTTAATTTTATTATTATTTATTTAAAAATTATTTTAAAATTTATAAAAATTAAAAAAAATTAAATTATTAATATTAAAAATAATAATATAAAAAAAAACGATTTTAATTATATTTTTTATTATTATAAATATTAAAATGTTTTTTTTGTATCGAAAAAAAAAATTCGTTTATCGATTTGTAAACGAATTAATAATAAACAGTTTTTTTCTTTTTTTATTCGATGTATATTTTATTTTGTAGATCTCGTAAAAGTACTTTTGCGAGAAATTATAAAGTTTTCGATTTTATTAATTTATTTTTATTTTACGTTTCAAATTAAATTATTACGATTAATTTTATTGATTATAAATAATTATTATAATTATATTTATTAAAAAAAAACTTTTTAAAAATTGTTTTTAAAATTGTACAATTATAAAATAAAAATATTCAATATTTAAAATTCGAAATAATTATCGATTTTAATATTTAAAATAAAAACACATTTAAAAAAGTTTTACAATCGCGATTTTTACTAAGTACGATTATAATCTTTTGATTTGTATAATAACAAATTAATAAAATTATTTAAAACTCGAAATTTAATAATATTTAATTGAATTTCAATTTATTTACAAATTTTATATAATTTAAATTAATTAATAAATAAAAATTATAAACGTAATTATAATCGCGAGATTTTAATATTTTTTATTAAAGTAATTACTTATTATTTCGAAGTTTTATAATTACAAAATTCTTTAACAAATTAATCAAATTATTATATTTGAATATTTCTATTAAATTTAAATAAAATCGTTTATTGTAAAAAGTATTAATATTACGTGTATATAAAAAAATTAATATTAATTTTTAAAACGAATAATTAATTAATTCGTTTTTATAATAAATTTAATATTCATTTTAAAAATAATATTTATATTATATATAACGTTTAATTTTTATTAAAAAAATATATTAAAATTTATTATAATATTAAAATATTTATAATTTTAAATTTAATTAATAATATAATTAATAATAAATTTTATTAAAATAGTTTTTTAATCGATTTTTAATAAAGTATATTCAAATAAATTAATAAAAAAATCGTTATAATTTTATTAAATCGATTTATATAAAATAAATTATATTTATATATTAAATAATTCTTATAATAAATAATATAAAAAATCGAAAAATTATTTAAAAAATAAAAAATAAAAATAATATTATAAAATATAAAATATTTTAAAAAAAGTATAAATTTTTCAAATTTGATTAAAACGAGAAAAACGTAATTTTATATATAAATATTCGTTGAAAAAAATATTTATTTAATTTAATATAAATTTTATAATTCAAATTTTAATAAAAATTTTTTAAATATACGTAAATTTTAATAATATTATAAATTAAACTCTTTTAATTAATTATTATATTTATTTTAATATTTTTATATTATATAAAAAATATTTTAAATTAATAAAAATATTTAATATAAATTAAATTAAAATTAATTTTTGAATTTTATTTATATAATTATAAGTTTTTTTTTATAATTATTAATAATTTATATTTTATGTAAAAGATTAAATTCGTTTTTAAATGTTTTATATTTATTATAATATTTTTATTAATATAAAATAATATTTATAAATAGTTTTTTTAATTATATTATTTTATATTTATTTTTTATTTTAATATAAATTCGAAATAAATTTATTTTTTATTTTCGTTTTTTTAATAATTATAATAATACGTATATATAATTTATTTTTAAAATTAAATTTAATATTAATAATATTATATTTTAAAACGATTTATTTTTTTATTTTTTAAAAAAATTTAAAATTTTATTTATTAAAATTCGTAAAAAAAATTTAAAATTTTTATATTTCGATTTAAATTAAAAATTAAATATAAAATATTATTTAAAAATAAAAAATTTAATAATTAATAAATTATTTTTAAAATTAAAATCAAAAAATTAATATAATATTATAAAAAATAAAAAATTAAAATTATTATATTATATATTAAAAAACGAATTAAATAAATAAATAATTTAAATTTTAAAAAAAAATATATAATAATTTTATTTATTAAAAAAATAATAAAATAAAAATATTTAAAATTTATTAAAAAATTTAAAATTTAAATAATTATTTTTATAAAATCAAATATTTAAAAAATTAATAAAAAAAATATAAAAAAAAATTAAAAAAAAATTTAAATTATTTATTTATATTTTTATAAAAATTATAATTAAAAAATAAATTTAAAAAACAAATTTTAAATAAAATAAAAATAATTCAAAAAATAAATTCGAAAAACGATTTTAAAAAACAAATATTAAAAAAAGTTTTATTAATTTAAAATTTTTTATAAATATAAATTTTAAATAAAATTAAATATATTTAATTATTATTTTTATAAAAATAATTAATTATTTTAATATTTAAAAATTTAATATTAAATAAATATTATAAATTTAAATTTTTTTTTTTTTTATATTTTATTAAAAAAAAATTATTATTATTTTTTAAATTATAAATAAAAATAAAAAAATATAAAATATAATAATTTAATAAATTATTAAAATAAAAATATAAAATATAAAACAATTATATTAGTTTTTTAATTAATTATTAATATTATACGTAAAATAAATAATTAAATAAATAAATTTACATTTTAAAATAATAATTAATAATAATATAATTTTATTAATATTTTTATTTTATTTTTATATTATTAATCGATTATTTTTTTAATAAAAAATCGTTAATATATATAAATAAATATTAAAAAATTATTATTTATAAAATTTTGAAATTAAAATTTAAATTTTTATATAAATTTTTAATAATATTTAAATTTTTAAATTTAATTAATTTTAATAAAATTAATTAATATTTAATTATTTTATTAATATATTAATTAATTTTTATTTATAATTAAAAAATAAAACTTTTAATAAATTTTTTAATATTTTTTTTAATTATTTTTATTTAATATAAATTCGATTTTAAATTATAAATATATTATACGTTTTATATTTAAAAATATTAATAAAATCGTTTAAAAACGTAATTCGTTATTATTTAATTTTTTTTTAAATTTTTTAAAAATAAAATAATTTTTATAATTATATTATAAATATTAAATTAAATTTTTAAAAATAAAAAATTTATTAAATCATCGAATAAAATTAAAACTTATTAATAAATACTTTTTTAATATTTATTTCGATTTTTATTAAAAAAGAATTTTTTATTTTTAATTTAAAATTTTATATTTTTTAATTTAAAATATATTTTTTATATATTATTAAATATAAATAATCTTTTTATAAAAAAATTAAAAAAATTATTAAATTAAATATTATTTATTATATAATTGAATTCGTATAAAAAATTATTTTAATAATAATATTAATATAATTAATATAAAAAAAAATCAAAAATTAAAAATTTTAATTTTAAATAATAAAATTAATTAAACGATTTTAATCGAATTTAAAAATTAATTAATATTATTTATATTTATATAATTAATAAAATATAATAAATTTAAATCGTTTTTTAATTATATAATTAAAAAAATAAAAAATAAATAAAAAAAAATTTAATAATACGTTTAAAAAATAAATTAATAATATATTTAAAAAAATTATATTATTATATTAAAATCGTAAATTTAATAAAAAAAATTATACGTAATAAAAATTTCGTACGAAATTTAAATATAATTAAAAATATTATTTGATTAATAATATAAAACGTAAAATATTAAAAAACGTATAAATAAAAAATTTAAACATTAAATATATAAAAAATTATTTAAATTATATAAAATAAATATTCGAATTTAAATTAAAAATTTTATTTTTAATAAATAAAAAATAAAAAAATTTAAAACGATTAACGTTAAAATAAAAAATTAAATACATTTTTCGTAAAAATTAAATATTTTATTTAATAATAATAATTTTTTAAAATATTATAATATTAATTTTTTTTAATAATTTTTATTATAAATTTTTTTTTATAATTAATATAATTTATTTTATAAAAATATAAATATATATTTTATTATAAATTTTTTATAAATTTTTTATTTTATAAATTTTATACGCGTTTTTAATTTAAATATTATTTATTATTATTTTATTATTTTAAATTATAAATTAATATTTTTTTAAATTTTTTTATTTATAATTATATATTATTAAAAAAAAATATTAAATTTTAATAAAATATTTTTTAATATAATATACGTCGTTTTATTAATAATTAATATTATTAAAATTATTTATTTAAATTATATAATTATTTTTAAATTCGACGTTAAATTTTATTATAAATAATTCGAAAAATTAATAAATATTTTAATATTATTTAGTTTTTTTTTAATAAAAAAATCGAAATAAATTATTTCGAATTTAATAAAAATCAAATTATAAATATTAATATTTATATATTTTAAATTTAATATAATATTATAATAAAATTAATAAATTATTATCGAAAATTCGTATAATTAAAAATAAAATAAAAATATTAAAATATTATAATAAAAAAAATTATTAAATAAAAATCGAATTTAAAATATATAATTTTTAAAAATTAATATTTTAAGTAAAATATTTTCAAAATATATTTAAATCGAAATTAAATATTAATATTAAAATATTTATAAAATATATTTAAATACGAAAACGTATTTAAAAAAGAAAATAAATTTAAAATTAATATTACGTATTAATATTAAAACGTTTTTATCGAAACAAATATTATATAATATTTACGTACGACTCGAAATCGCATATAATTAGTATTGTTTTATTTTTTTTTTCAAAATAAAATTTTTATATTTCGAGTTTCACTTTTTAAATAATTTGAATTAATAATAAATCAATACGTATAATAAAATTTAAAAAGAAATTCTACGTGCATTTAAATTATATTACTAATAATATAATATTTTTAAATAATATTAATATTAATTAATAATTGCTTTTAATTACAAATTAATAAAAATTTATTAAAAAAAACGAAATATAATAAATTAAAAATATCAATAAATTTATTGTAAAAAGTACTAAAAAATCTCGATCGAATATTATTAAATACTATTGAACTATAAAAAATTTTTATTGTTTTTTTTTGTAAAAACGAAATTAAAATATTTAATTGTTTTTTGAAAACTTAAAAAGATCAATTATAGAAAAATTCGTATTTTTGAATAATCAATTCAAATTTGCGTTTATTACGTAAAACAATATTATTTTACAAAAAGCTCGATCAAATAATTAATTGAATTACTATATTTATTATTTGATTTTAAGTATTGCATTAAATCGATACTATTTTCTATTTTTTATTTCGATTATATTTATATTCTACAACTTCGAATCAATCAATCGAATAATACATTAATATTAAACTACGATCATACGAAGTTTTTACAAACTACTATCGAAAAACGTATCGTAAAAACGTTTATTGTAAACGTTTAATCAAACGTTTAATTAAACGTTTATTGAAAATACTTATTCTTCGAAAACGCTTATTCGTCTCTATATTCGTTTTTACTATTCAATATTATTAAAACGCTTAAATCACTTGTAAAACTATTTACAAAATTAATTATTTTTTATTTTTCGAAAATAGTATTTAAAAAAATAAAATATAATATTAAAAAAAAATATAAAATTTATTAATTAATACAAAAAAAAAAAATTTAAACAAAATAATAATTAATATATTTATCGTATTTAGTATTATATACTACAAATAAAACAAATATACAAATTATATTATATAAAAATATTTTAAAAATAATTTCAAAAAATAAATAAAAAATACGTTTCTTAAAAAAATATTAATTTTTATTTAAGAATTACAAAATACTTTATACAAACGAACAATATAATTATTAAAAAACGAAAAAAAAATTGTAAAAATATTCGAAAAAATTATTATAAATAAAAAAAATACTATAAATAGATTGAAAAAATAATAATAAATTAATTAATAAATAAAAACAAATTTTATATTTATTTTAAATAAAATTCGATTAATATCGAAAAAAAAATTATTTAAAATAATATTATTTTTCAAAACAATTTATTTTTACGATTATAATATTTTCAAATTTTAAACATTTTAAATATTTAATTTTACGAAATTCGCATTTCAAATATATAATATTTTAATATACAATTTTCAAATATTTAATTTTTAAATAAATAATTTTACTAATTAATATACTAATAAAATATTTTATAAAATCAAAAAAATACAAATTTTAATTAAAATATTTAATTAAACAACAATTTTTAATATAACAATTTTCAATTTTCACAAAATATATTAATAAAATCGCTTATAAATTTAATAAAAATATATATTAATAATAATAAAAAATACAATAAAAAATTATTTAATATTTTTAATATTAAATTACAAATTTTTTACAATTACTATTTCAAAATTAAATTACTAAAAAATTAATACAATAAAACATTTTTTATTATATTTAAAAATCGTACAAATTTATTTTATTATAATAAAATCGTAAAAAAAAACTATAATTTTATAATAATAATAAATATAATTCAAACGTATTTCAAAACGAATAAAAATTAATAATTATATATATTTTTATAGAAAAAATTATTTTATTACGAATTATTATTATTAATTAATCGAAAATTAAATTAAAATACTTTTAATTATTTTTCAATTAATTTCAATAAATTTAACGTAATTTATCGAGCAAATATTATACAAAATATAATCTTTAAAATCAAATTATTAATATTTATAAAAATATTAAAAAATATAATTTTACATTTTATAAATTTATAAATACGTTTAAAAACGTTTATATTGAATTACGATTTGTAATCGATATTATAATGCGTTTATAAAAAGTATAATAATACAATAATAATTTCAATTACAATTTTTAAAAAAACAGAAAAAATTATAATAAAATCGATTAAAATTAAATTAATTAAATATACGAAAAACGTAATAAAAAACGTAAATACAAATTAATTTTAATTTTTCGATTTTTTTAATTCAATAAAAAAAATAAAAAATAATTTTAAAATAATAATAATTATCGCGCAAATTATAATTACTAAAAAAAAATTTATATTTATAATAAATCAAATTATTGATCAATAAAATATATAATAAAAAAATTGTTAAAACGTTCAAAAACAAATCACGAAATACTAAAATCTTAGTCTAGTATCAATGATTCAATTCTGTTTGCCTCTTTTCAGAAAAAGCATCTATTTACTTATATAATTAAACAGAGTAAACGTAAGATTAAAGAGTAGACGTTAAAGCAGTTATTGCTAAGAGCAATAAGAGTCATAATTCGGATCATTTGATCGATCGCTTAAGCGATCACATAATTGAATCGACACTAGCAATTCTCTTTTTGAAAGAAGACGCTTTTTTCAACTCGTAAACCAAATACAAAAGAAAGTACTATTACGACTACTAATATACTGTTCTATTATCAAATACTAAAAAAAAATCTAATCGTGAATTAATCGTCGTTACGTATTGTAATATTTGATCGATCAAATCAAATTTAAAAGAATTCTTTTAAATCTAGTATTTATAATTTTCGAGTTAATCGAAAACTTTACTCTCGAAAATACTGAAAATATCGAAAAACACTAAAAACACTAAAAACAACAATTACACGTTTTTCTTTTTAGTACTATCTTTTTCAACGATTACTTTTCTCGCTATTCTTACTTTCGTCGATTGATTTTTGAGTTTCGAGACGTTATACTTATTTCTGTATTTTGATATTAAAGCGATTAATATTAACGAGCGATTCAAGTATTTTATTAGTATTGAATTTAATTATAGTATCAATTGAATTATTGTTTCTAATAATCTATCGAATCTCTAAAAATTCTTTGCGTTTATACGATTATTTAATAATTATAATATCAATTATAAAACGTTTTTTTTTAATATTATTGAATTTGATTATATACTCGTAAAAAAAGAAAAAATCAATGCAAATAATTACAAGAATTAAATTCAACTCAAATCGCTTTATAATAAAATCAAAAATAATAAAAATCGAGATTTTTATATCGATTTTTATTATTATTATATATAATTCAAAAATTAAAATAATACGAGTAATTCTTTTGTATTTCGTTGAACTCTAATAAAGTAAATTGCTTTACAAATCGAATTGTTTATTACTATAAATCTCATTATTAAAAACGATAATATACTCGATTTGCGAATTAAAGTTTTTATTTATAATAAAAAAATCGTTTATAAAAACGAAAAATTTCGTTAAATATAAATCCAAACAAAAAAATCGAAGTTTACAATCGAAATTGTTTATCTATTATTGTAATCGCTTATTTAGTACTACAATTTACTTTTTTTCAAAATATTAGTATTAAACTGCCGTCAATATATCGTGCGCAGTTTTCGATTGATAAATAAAATTGATATATATTCTTTAAATACATTGCTCGAAATACGTTTATTTATAAAAATCTGATTTCAAATCAATTAAATTTAAGCGTTTATTTTATTTTTTTCGCGAAAATACAATTTTATTTTTAGTTTTATTTATTACTAGTTTATATTCGTTAAATAATAAAAAAGTATTCAACGTAAAAAATTCTATAAATTTAATTAATAATTTAACTTTTTACAATTTAAAGTTTTTTAATTCTACAAAAATTTAATTTCTCAAAATAAGCGTATTATCGATTTGTATATCGATTATTTCGAATAAAATATAATTACTTTTCGTAATAAATAAACAAAAATCGAAAATTGAAAATTCTATTAAGAATTTGTTTTTATAGTAAATACTATACGTTTTATACTAGTGCATTTTCACTTTCGAGACTCTATAAAAAAATTTAATCACTTTAAAAACGATATTTAATAAGAATTTATTCGTTATTTCTTTTGAAAATCTAATGAAAATAATACGTACTAATAAAATTGTTAATTGTACGTATATTTAAATAATATTTTTCAAATAAAAATTGATTTTTTTAAATTTAAAAAATAAAATTAAAACGATAATAATTCGTTGATTAATACGTTGAATAATCGAAGATTGAATTAATACTATTTTTTTGTTTTTATTATTGAATATTTAAATCACAAAACGAGATTTCTCGTATAAAATTATCGTTTTTATGTTTTTGATTTCGTTTATTAGTTTTAAATCGAAGATTTGTTAATTATTAATTTTTTTCGAATTATTAAAAATCAATTTAAAGACTTTTTTCGCGATTAATTTATTAATTTTTTTTCTATAGAAAATTGCGAATAAATCGTTTAAAATAATAATAAATTTTTTTGTACGAAAATCTATAAATAATTATTTATTTTTAATTTTTTTTTCGATTAAATAAACTTTGAAAATTTTTATATTTATGTAAATTGTTATATAAATATATTTATCGAAATTAAAAACGTAAAAAAAGATTTTTATTATAATTCGAAATAAATATAAATTTTTTTTCGAAATATATAAAATTTTTTTAATCGAGCGAAGTAAATTAAATATATTTTTTTTTGTTTTCGAATTTTTTTTAAAAAAATTGTAATTAATATATTTTTTTATTTACTACTAAAAGCGTATACAATTCTTTTTATTTTTTGTTTTTTCTTTAAATAAATACGTTTGAATTTAAAAATAAATTGATTAAATAATAATTCTATAAACTATTTTTTATTCGTAGAACGTTATTGATTTGACGAGTAATGTAACATTTTCAAATCGCGATTATTGCACTTTTTATCGTTTTAATTCTAGTAGTAATTGATATTGTAAGCGCGTTTTATTGTAATATTCGAAAGTAGACGCTGAAAACAAAAAATGTAAAAATAATATTGTTTAATCTCGTTGTATTATTAATTACTTTGATTGTCATTTGAAATCATTTTTTTTTTCGCAAATCGAAGAATTCTTGAAATAATATATTATACGCACGTCTCAATAGAACGTAGTATCTTTTTATTAAATTAATCGAATTATAAGTTTTTATTAATATAATTTTCAAATCAATATTTATATTTTTAGTATTGTTGTAAAATTTCTTAAAATTGAAATTCGTTTTAAAATTATAAATAGTAAATACTAATAATTCAAAGTAAACGTCGATTTAATACGCTCGAAAAACGTTTTATATTTTTTTCGTTAATATATTTACAAAGAATTTTGCGATTTGAAATATTATAATTTCGTTTACGATTTGAAGTATTAATTTTCCGTCGATTTACAATACGTTTAAATAAACGAAGTAATTAAAATTATAATTGTCGCGCAATATAAATTTAAAGCGATCAAAAGATTTACTATTTATTTGATATTATTAGTAAAACTTTATTATTTTTTTAATTTTTTTGAAATTCGTAAAATATTTTCTACGTTTTAATACTCGCGCAAATTTGACGATCGATAAATATTCGAAGCGCTTATACAATCGTTTAAACTCTGTTTCAATTAAATAACAAATAATAAAATCGATTTTTATAGTAAAAACTTTACAATTACTATAAATCAAACTTTCAAATAAATCAAACAATATTCAAAGATATTTAAACGCTTTAATAATAAACGTATATTGTTTATTTCGAATAAATACATTATTAAAATTATCGAATTTAATTCGCAATTTGTTTATATTTTGAAAATATAATAAAAAAAATACGTTTATTGGAATCACGTAAAACGTAATACGTTCAATTGACGTATCGACGTTAATAATCTCAAGAAATAAAATTTCATCGATTTCAAATTTGATTATTATTTTTTCAGTTTTAAATTCGTTCAATTTAACGTTTCGAATTCGTTAAAGAATTAAATATTGATTTTCGCCGGCAATCGATTATTGAACGATACTAGTATCGATTATAATGCCTATAAAAACGTTTAATATGTAGCGATTCATTAAATACGTTTTTATATTAGTAAATATTAAAAGTAGTTTCGATTGTATTACAATACTCAATATCGTATAATAAATTAATTAGTAATCAAATAATTTAATGATTTTAAATTTATTAATTATACTATAAAATATTATAAAATAATTAATCGATTGCGTAATATTGTTTTCGTGTAAATTTTTTTCTTTGATAAATTTAACGATAAATTGTTCGTATTTTTTAGTGATATTAAAATTTAATTTTTCGAATTCAATTACAAATTGAATTATTTTATTTTTATCGAACGATCTCGATTTCTTAAAATCGTTGTACGCTTTTTTTCTTTTTTTTAGCGTATAGTAAATACTTCAATAATTCGAGTTCTTATAAACGAAATACTTTTTCTTATTTTAATATATTATCGATTTCTTATAATTAGTCTAATTATTATATCGAATATTTTTATTGTAATATTTGCAATCTATAAAATATAATTCAATTATATTTTAATAAATTTCTTTTTTTTTCGATTATAAAAATTCTAAAAATTGTTTTTATTTTCGTTTAAAGTAAAATCGCATTATAAAAGTTTTTGTATATTGTTTGAAAATTCAATAAAAATCGAAAAAACGTTTAATAATATTTTGATACGCTTTAGTAAATATAGTAAAATTTGTTTCGTATAATAATTTTTATTCGTATATTCGAGTGTAAATCAAATTGTTTTTAAATCAATTTTTAGTATAGTATTTCGAAGTATTTAAAAATCGTTTTATTTAAGTTTTACGTTCGAATTAACGTGAGTATAATCGTATTCTATTAATTGAATATTTTGTTTTAACGTTTTTCGATCTCGAAATTCGATTTTATAATTTTAATTATTTTATTGAAAAATAAATTTTTTTTAGCGAATTTTTAATAATAAAACTCACTAATTTTATTAACAAATATAATCGAAAACGCGTTATAATAATTTTCAAATTTAATGTTTATTTTCAAATATAAATCTTTAAATACTCGTATAAATATATTTAATAAATTTTTTTTTTTGTAGTATTTGAATTTATTATTGTAAATCTTTATAAAAGTAATTAATTTTTTATTGAAATTAAATATTATTTGATTCTCGCGATCGAAATTGTATATTGATCAATTAGAATTCTTTAATAGTTTTTCAATTTCTAGTAATAATAAAAACGACGGATTTCGTTTCGAGTTCTCGTTTTTTGACGATAAATCTAATAATAATATTTTATTGCGCTTTTGAAATTGTTTTTGAAGTGTCGTACGTTCGAGTAGCGTCGTTTGTTCTATAGAAAATCTTGTAGCAAGTCTTAGTAATTGAGAAAAGAAATTCGAAAATACTAATATTATTTTTTTAATTTTCTCGATAAAAATAACAAAAAACGCTAATTTTTAAATTTGCTTTGTTTTTAAATCGATTGTATTTTTCTATGAATTGAAATTTCTTATTAAATTCATTTCTATAATCTTTTCATACGATTATTTTAATTGTTCTTTTTTATTTGCAATGTTTATTAATATTTTTAAGATTTTAATAAAGCGTTTTTTCGATATTTATATTTCGTTTATTCGCAAAACTTTACATAGTTTTTTTTTCGTATTTTTATTTATTTTTTTTATTTATTCTAAAAATGCTTTTCTATATTCTATTTATAATTTATAGTTTTAATTACTTTTCGCTTTAAAACTTTATATTTATTTCAATATATATTGTATCGAATCGAGAAATAAAAAAAATAATAAAAAAGTTTTTCTTTAATTAAAATCGTACTTTGAAAAAGTGTAATCGTACTCTCGAAAAACATTTTATTGAATCGTATCGTATTTAATAAATATATTGATTCGATAAGTTTTCGTATCGAACTCGTAAAAATTGTTTTTAATATTGTTTAATAAATTACAATAAAATACTTGTTATTAATACGCGATAAAGCGTAGAATAAAAAATTAATTAATTTTAGACCGAGAAAAACAAAGCGAGTATAAAATCGCAATATTCTTTGAAAATTTGATAATTTTTTTTAATACAAATAAAAATTACTTTTTCTTACGTTCAATTGAATTAATAAATTGCGTACAATCTGAGTTTTTTTATTCGATCGATTTTATTTAATTGCTGTTTTTTTGTAAGTAATCTTACTATTTTATAATCGAATAAATTCAATTATTGATCAATATTAAAACGTTCGAAAATAAATCATGAAATACTAAAATCTTAGTCTAGTGTCAATAATTCAATTCTGTTTGCTTCTTCTCAAAAGAGACATTTATTTATCTATATAATTAAACAAAATGGACGTAAGATTAAAAAGTGAACACTAAAACAACTATTGTCAAAGGCAATAAAAATCATAGCCCGGATCATTTGATCGATCGCTTAAGCGATCACATGATTAATTCAACAAAAATAGTAATAAATATATTTTAAATTTTAATAATATAATTAATATATTATTAATCGCGATATTATAATAATTTATTATTAAAATTTTTTTATTAAATATAAAAATATAAAAAGTTTTTTAAAAAACAATAAAATTGAAAAAATCAATTAATTATTAATAAATATAAAAAACGAAAATAAAATTTATTTTATTGAATTTGAAAAGATTAATAATATTTAAATAATAATTATTTTAAATAATCAATTTATTTATTATATTATTATAAAAAAATATATATTCAATTTGTAATTATAATAATTCGATAAAAATTTAATATTTATATTCGAAAATTATTATTTGTTTGAAATTTTTCAAAGAATTATATTAAATAATAAAATTGTAAAAATATTAATTATTAATTTATTACAATTTCAAATACTATAAAAAATCAATAGTAAAATTTAATTAAATATATTAACGATAAATATTTATAAAATTCGATTTAATAAAAAAATTGTATTATTACAAAAAATAATTCAAATTAATACGTTTTTAAATATTATAGTATTTTATATCGTTTTAATAAATATATTATTTTTATTTTATATTTAAAATATAAATAAAATAGAAATAAAACTCAATAATTTTAAAAATGTTTTAATTCAAAAAAATAAAATTATTTTAATCGTACGAAAATAAAATTATTTATAAATATTATTATATTAATAAAAAAAAAATCTAATTTGAAAATATTTTATTGAAATCGAATTATAATAATTATATTAACGATTTAATTATTTATTGATATAACGTTTATTGAGAATTTTTCAATGTACAAATTACGATATAAATATTATTATTACTATTAAATATATAGTAAATTATTTAAAAAATTTAAATTTATTTTATAAAACGATTATAAATTTAATTATTTTATTATTATTAATATTTTATATTTAAATAAAAAACTAATTTTATAAATAATAAATTTAATAATAATATTTCAAATAATTAAATTTTTGAAAAATATATTTATAAAAACAATATAAAATATTTTTCGAATATATTAAATTAATATATATTAAAAATTATTAAATTACTTTATTTACGATATAGAAAAAGAATTTTTATTTATAAAGTTTTAATATATAAAAGTAATAATAATTGAATTCAAAAAAGTTTTTATCAAAATTTATAATAATATAAAAAAAATAAAAAAAATATTATATTTTATTACAATGAGTTTACGAGATTATTTAAAACGAATTTATTAATAAATAAATCGATAAAAAATTAATTTTATAAATAATAATTAAAATAGTAAATAATTTAATAGAATTAAATAGAATTGTATTAATATTATTAATTTTTGAAATATATTTTAAAATAATTAACGAAAATATATTATCGTTATTAATAATTAAAAAAATAAAAACAATTCGTACAATTACTAAAAAAATACAATGTTTATACGTCGAACGTTAAATTACTAACGCGTTTACAATAAGAAATAATTCAAATACAAAGTTTATTTTAAATTTATTAATTTTTTTGAGTGTACGTATATAGTACGAAAAAAACGATTAAAAAAATTTATACAAATTATTAATAACGAATAAAAAAAAATATATAATTGATATATTTCATAAATTAATTAAATTTCATTCGATAATAATCAAATCGTATTATATAAAAAAAACTTTCTACGAAGAAATAAATAATAAAAAATTATCTTATATATTTTTTTCGTTTAACGAATTAAATTAAAAAAATTCAAATAATAAACTACTAATAAAACGATGCGATCGAAAAAAATTAAAAAGATTACGTAATAATAAAAATATATTAAACAAAAAACTACGATAAAATAAATATTATTAATTTATTAAAAATAATAACGACGATAAAAATTTCAACGATACGTTTATAACGTTTATAATAAACAAAAAAAAAATCGATAAAAAGTTTTTATTATAATTATAAAAAAAGAATATAATTATTATACTCGAAATATCGTTCAAAAATTTTTAATAAAAAGAGATCAATAATTTGATTGTAAGAAAAAATTTTCAATTTATTAAATTCGATTTTATTAAGTATATTAAAATTCGCATTTTCAATTTAAAATTAATCAATGAAATCAAAAGTAAAACTATTAATAATTTATACGAAAAATTAAAATTAATAATTTAAAAATATAACAATATAAAAAAAAAAATTCTTATACAATTCTCGATTATTCAAAAAATTAATCAACGAATTATTATCGTATTAATATTTTTATTAATTTAATTTTTAAATAAAACAATTAAAATATAATTTTACAATATTATTCAAATTTATATACAATTAATAATTAACTTTTAACGATTAATACTCGCGCATTTATTAAAGCAAATTTATTATTTCTATTTATTGAATATTATTATAATAATTTTAAAATTACTATATAAAATTATCGAAATAAAAATTTATTAATAAACTACGTATTACAAATACTACAAAGAAAAATTATCAATAATTATATTTATATACGATTTTTATTTTCTAATTACGATTAAAAAAAAAATATTTAACGTTATTAAAATGCAAATAAACAATATATTTATATTGATAGAAAAAAAAAAATTTATTCTCGAAAAAAATTAATTCAAAAAAACTAAATTCATAATAAAATTCAAAGTAATTTTTATATTAGAAATTTTATTGGTTTTTAATAAATATATATTAATTCAAAATAAAAAAATAATTTAATTGTAATAAAAAAACTAAAGTAAAAAACTTAAATTATTAAATTTCAAATTATTAAATTTATAAACTAAATATAAAAAACAACGTATTCGAAATATTTATATTATTACAATTTGTTAATTTAAAACAATTTTCGATTTATTTATTATTATTTAATATTAAAATTCGATTAAAAACAAAACTATTAAATTAAATAAAAAATTAAAATAAAAAATAAAAAATTTAAATCGAGAACTTAAATATATTGTTTTAAATTTGTTAATAATAAAAAAATTTATTTTTATTAACGAATTATTTATAAACAATAAAAATTTTAATTTTTAAATTAAATATAAAATTATTTTTACGAACGAAAATAAAGAAAATAATAAAAAGTTTAAAATTAAAATTTTATTTATTTATTATAATTTTATTAAAAATAAACAAATTACTAAAAACGTATTAATTTTAGAAATATATAAATAATAAAAAGAGTCGATATAATAATAATAATTGGATTTATTATAAATATAATTACAAAATAATTCGATTTTTTTAATATTTTAATAATCGTATATATCGATTTGTATTTATTTTACGAGTATTTAATTAAATTTGAAATAATTAAAAAAAGCGTCTAATGATTAATATTATAGTTTTATAGTAATTATACGAACAAAAAAAATTGTATAAAATCAAATAAATTAATAATTAAAATAATTCGATAAATATTATAATAAAATCAATTTTTAATAAAATTTTAAAAAAGTTTTTAAATATTAATTGTTTTAAAGTACGAATAGAAAAATGAATTAAAAGAAAAAAAAATAGTAAAAAGAAAATAAATATAAAAATAAATAAAAAAAATAAATAAAAAAATATTTGTTTTAATATTATTATTATTTAAAATTTTAAATTAAAAATAGAAAATTTCTTTTAAATTTGAAATTTATAAATTTCGACGAATTTTAAAAATAATGTTAATAAATTAATGTTATTTTTAGTATTTAATTATATAATTTCTATTTTTTTAATATTTTTATTTGTATTAAAATCAACGAATTTTATATATTTACAATGTATAATAAAAAATAAAAAATTTTTATTCGTTTAAATTATTACAAACGACGACGTTTTTATTATAAAAAAAGAAATTACTAATATCGAAATAAATATTACATAATATTCACGTATAGTTCAAAATTATATATAATTAATATTATTTTATTTTTATTTTCGAAATAGAATTTTTATATTTCGAGTTTCGTTTTTTAAATAATTTGAATCAATAATAAATCAATATATATATTAGAATTCAAAAAGAAATTCTACGTACGTTTAAATTATATTATTAGTAATATAGTATCTTTAAATAATATTAATAGTTTTAAAATTATATTTAAATGTAAAAACGTATTTAAAAACGAAAATAAATTTAAAATTAATATTATATATTAATATTAAAACGTTTTAAAATTATATTTAAAAATTAAAATAAATTTAAAAACGAAAATAAAATTTAATATTAAAACGTTTTAAAATTATATTCGAAGATTAAAATAAATTTAAAAGTAAAAATAAAAATTAATATTAAATTTTTTTAAAAATATATTCGAAAATTAAAACGATTTTTAAAGTTTAATAAATATTTAAAATTAAATAATTTTTTAAATTTATAATTTATTTTTAAAAATTAATATTTTTAAATAATTATTTCAATAAATTAATTTTAAATTTTATTAATTTTTTTTTATTTTTTAAAAGATAATAACGTTTTTATTTTTTTAATTTTTATATTTTTTTTAATTATTTTATTTTTTATAATTATTTTTGTTTTTTCGATTTTACGTATAATAATTTTTTTAATAATTTTATAAAATTTATTTATTTTTATAATTTTTATTTTTATTTTATTATTTTTAATATATAATAATTAATTAAATATATTAATTATATTGTTATTATTTTAATAATAATATTTGATTCAATTTTAAATTATTATAAAATAATAATAATCGATTTTTAAAAAAAATAATAAAAATTGTTTTTATTAAAATTAATTTTTAAACGATTATTAAATTAATTAAAATAATATATTTAATAATTTTTTATTCGATAAAAAACGATTTATTAAAAAAAAACGATTTATTAAAAAAAACGATTTAAAATTTTTTAATATTATTAATTTTTAATTAAAATTTATTATATAATTAATTTAAATAATATTTTTTTTATTAATTTTTTATTTATATTTTAATTAATATTTAATTTAAAAATAATATATAAATTAAAAGTAATACGTATTAAATATAAAATATAAATATACGAAAAAAAATAAAATATTTAAATATATTATAAAAACTTTTTTTTCGCGTTAAAATTTTTTTTATATTAATTAAAAAATTAAATAATTTTAATAATTTTATTAAAAAACGTAATAATTTTATTAAAATAAAAATTAAATATAATTTTAAATATTTATTTTTATATTTTTTAATTATTTTATTTGTTTTATTAATATAATAAGTTTTTATATAAAATTTTTATTTTATTTTTAAAAAAAAAATTTATTTTAATATTTTTTATATTAATTTTTTTCGTTCGTATTTTTAATTTAATTTTTTTATAAAAATCGATTTTATTAAATTAATTAAATTTTTTATTTTAATTAATTAAATATAATAAAAAAACTTTTAATAAAAAATTAATTAAAAAAAATATTATTAATTATTTATTTAATTATTGTTTTTTTAATTAAAAATCTTTTTAATAATATTTTTATTTTTTTTATTTTAATTATATTTATTTTAATAATTAATTTTTTTTAAAAAATTTATTTTATTTAAAATTTTTTAATGTATTATTTATTATTTAATTATTAATTAATAAAATTCCGTTTATAAATACGAAAATTAATAAATATTTAAATTATTTTTTTTTGGATTTTTTTTAAAAATTATTAATATTTTTAATAAAATATTAATCGTTTTAAAATAAAAAATTTTTTTATTTATTATTTAAACAAATTATATTATTTTTGAAATTATTTTTAATAAATATAAATTTCGTCGATTTTTCGTTTTAAATTATAAATTTTAAAATTAAAAATATTATTTTTTAATTATATTTAAAAATTAAAAAACGAACAATTAATATATAAAAAAAATTAATATTCGATTATTATTAATTATTAAAATATAAATCGAATAAATAATATATTAAATTTTTTTTTTTTATAATTTTTTTTTTTTTATAATATTTAAAATATCGTTATTAATAATATTAAATTTAATATAATAAATTAATATAAGTTTTATATTTAAAAAATTTTTATTCGTATTTTTAAATATTTAAAAACGTTAATAAAATTAAAATAATTATTATATTAAATTTTTATTTAATAAAATGAATAAAATTTTATTAATAATATAAATAATTAAAATTGAATTTCTTTTTATTGTTTTATTAAAAAATAAATAATAATTAAATTAAAAATATAATCGCAAAAATATTATTTAATATTTTTTTATATAAAATTAAAAACGTATTAAAAAAATATAATATAAATAAATATTATTATTTTATTAATATTTATAATATAAATAAAAAAAATTTATATTTAAAATTTATAAATAAAATATAAACTTATTTAAATATCGTATATTTATATTAATAAAAATCGATATTTAAAATCGAAAATAAATACGTAATATTTTAATTTAATTATTTTCGAATTATTATTAAAAAATTAAAATTTTTAATTTTAATTTTTTTAATTAAAATATATATATTTTTTTATATTTATATTATTTGTAATTTTGTATATTTTTATTAATTTAAAATATTTATTAAAAAATAATAATATATTTTTATTAATTTTTTAAACGTTTATTTTTTATTTATTTTTATATAATTTTATTATAATTTTTTTCGTCGTTAAATTTATTTTTTTTCAATATTAATAATTTTTTTATTTTATTATTTTTTAAAAATATATTAATATTAATAATTAATTTCGTAAAAGTAATATTATAATCGTTATTATAATTTATTAAATATATAAAATCGATAAAATTAATAAATAATTAAAACGAATTTTTTTTAAAAAAAAATTTCGTATTTATTTTTAAATAAATTATTAATTATAATAATATATATTAAAATAAAAAAATTATAAATATTTAATAATAATTTCGTTTAAAAATTGAATTTAATAATAAATTTTTTAAAAAGTAATAATAATAAAAATATTATTTATTAATAAAATATAATAAATAAAAAATAAAATCAAAAAATAAATAAAAAATTTATTTTTAAAATAAAATTAAAATAAATAATAAATTAAAAAATTTATTAATTATAATAATTTTATTTATTAATTTTAATTTTAAATTCGAATATAAAAAATTATTATATAATAATAATAAATCGAAAAAAATTTAAATTTAAATTTAATATTATAAAAAAACAAAAATAAAATTATAAAACTCGATAAAAAAATTATAATTACTAATTATACAATTATAAAGTTTATAATAATATCGTTAAAAATAAATTAAATAAATAAAATTAACGATTTAAAAATTGTAATAAAAAAATAAAAAAATAAATTTAAAAATTATTTTATAATTTTATTATAAAACGATTAATAAATTAATATGTAATTATAATCGTAAAATAATTACGAATTAAAAAATTTAAATATAATAAGTTTTTATAAATAAATTAAATATAAATATAAAAATAAAATTTTTTAAAAAAAAATATTATTTAAATATTAAAATTATTTTAAAAAAACTAAATAAAAAAATTATTAAAAACGAAAATAAATTCGAATTTGAATTTATTTATTATTTTTTAATTTTAAAATTAATTTTATTAAATATTCGAATATTTCGAATTTTAAATATTTTATTTTAATTTATAATTATTTAATTTTTACTTTTTTTTTATTATAATTAAAAAACTTTTATATATAAATTATATATTTATTTTATTTATTTTATTTATATTATCGTATAATAATAAATAAAATTTTAAATTGTTTTTATTATTATAATTATTTTTATAATAAATAAATATTTTATTTTATAAAAAAAATATTTATTTTAAATTATACGTTAATTATAATTTTAAATATAATTTTTTTAATTTTATTTATCGACGATTTAAATATTTATTAAATATAATTTAATAATTTTATAAATAATAATTTCGCGTATTAATAAAATAATAGTAAAACGTAAAATTTTAAAATTTAAATCAAATTAAAAATATATATTTCGAAAATATTAAATAATAAATTATAAATATATTAATTTTAAATAACGTATAATAAGATTTTAAATAGTAAAATAAAATAAATAATAAATAATTATATTTTTTTCGACGAAAAACAACGTATTAATTATAAAATTATAATATTGATTTTAATATAATTAATTATATTATAAAAATAATATATTAAATATTAAATAATTATTATATTTAAAACGTTAAATTTTTAATTTATAACGTTTTAAAAAAAAAAAAAATAATAATTAATTTTAAGTTTTAATAATATTTAAAATATTATTATAATTATATAATAAAAAACTATTATTTAAAAAAAGAAAACTCGTAAAAATAATTAAATTAAAATTAAATTTTATAATTAATATTATAAAAATCTTTATAAAATCGATTATAAAAAAATAAAAAACGATAAAAAAAATATTAATTATTATATAATATTTATAATATTAATATAATTAATTTATATTGCTTTTTTTATAATATTATTTTTTTTATAATTAAAATATATATTAAAAAAAATATATTAAATTATATTATTATTAAAATATTCATAATTAATAAAAAAAAATTTTAAATTATATATAATAAAAATATTCGTAAATCGTATTTAAATTTTGAAAAATTACAAATAATTTTAAAAAAAAAATATATATATATATATAATTTAAAAAAAACTCGTTTAATTTATAAAAAATTTAAAAAAAAAATTTAAATTGAAAAAATATTTTTTTTTAAACGATTAAAAGTAAAAAAAATAAAAATTATAAAAAAAACAAATATTATAATAATAAATAAAAATTAATTTGAAATTATTAAACGAAAAATTAAAATAATTATAAATTATAATAACAAAAAATATTTTTTTTATATATTTTATTAAATATTTTTATATATTATATAATTCGTTTTTAAATTTTAATTATAAATTTACTTTAAAAATGTTTATTATATATTTTTTAAATTTATTTAAATATTTATTTTTATAATTAATAAATTAATTTTTAATATAATTATAAAAATAAAATCGTTTTTAATATATTTTTTTAAAATATTTTTACGTAATATAAAAAAGTCGAATAATTTAATACGTTTAAAAATATTTAATATTTTAAAAGTATAATTAATTTTATATAAAATCGTATTATATAATAAATTATTTATAATTTCGATTTATAATATTTTAAAAATTTTATAAATTGTTTTTAATTTAAAATATAATAATATTATATTTAAATTTTACGAAAAAAATCGTTAAAAATATTTTATATAAATTTAATATTTTAAATAAATATATATTATATTATTTAAATAATAAAAAATTAAAAAATATAATAATAAATAATAATATATTAATTTTTAATAAATTAAAAAAAAAAAATTTATTATAAAATTTTTTTTAAAAAAAAAAAAACTTTATTATAAAAACGTATATATTAATAAAAACATTAAAATAAATTTTTAAATTTTTAAAAACGTTTAATAATATTAATAAAAATATTAAAAAACGAATTAATATAATATTTAATATAATTTTTTATTTATTATTTATTATAAATTAAAAAAAAAAA
>MU119653.1:8870-32489 GCA_014904845.1 Acephala macrosclerotiorum | reverse complement strand
AAAAAAAATATTAATTATAATTTAAATCTTAAAAAAAAAAAATTTATAATATATAATTTAAAAAATCGAAAATTATATTTCAAATTTTAAATTCGTTCGAATATAATTTTTTTTTAATTTAATATCGATAATTAAATAAATAATATTATAATTGATTATAATTGTATTTATATTTATTATAAAAAAAAATTTAATTATAAAATTTTTAAAAAATTAAAAAATTAATTTTATTTATACAAATTATTATTATTATTAATTCGTTTTTATTTATTATTATTTTTTTTTAAATAAAAAAACTTAATTTAATATTTAATTTTTATATAATATAATTTTTTATAATAATTGTAAAAATCGATTAAATTATAAAAACGAGAATTATTATTTTTATAAATTATAAACATCGATTTAAAATTATTTATAAATATATTTTATCGAGTTTTTTTAATAAACGTTTTTAAAATTATTAAATTAAAATTAATTATAAAAATTTTAATTTCGATTAATAAATTATTAATTTGAAAATTAATAATAATAAAAATATTAAATATCGATTTTAAATCGTATAAAAAACAAATAATAAAATAAATTTTATAAAACGTTATAATAGAATTAAAATCGATTAATTTATTATTAATTCGAAAAAATAAATTTATATATTTAAAAATATTTTTATAATTTGTAAAATAAATCGAAAATTTTTTAATAATAAATTCAATTAATTTATAAAATATTTATTATAATATAAACTCGAATATAATTTTTAATTTTATTTAAATTTAAATAATTATATTTATTTTAAATTATTATATAAATACGAAATTATTTTTTTTATTAAAAAAAAAGAATTTATTATAAATTATTTTTAAAATATTATAATTTTCTATTTTTTAATATATGTAATTTATTAAATTTTCGTAGTATTATTTATTAAATTTAAAATAAATATTAAATAATAAAATTCGAAAATTTATTATAAAATAAAAATTAAATTATTTATTATTAAAATTTTAATTATTCGACAATCAAAATTAAATTGTTTTAAACGACGATAATATTAATAAAATCGAAAACGAGTAAATATATTCAAAAATCGATTAATAAACTTTAAAAAAATATTAAAAAATTTAATATCGAAAAAAAAATTAATTTTACGAAAAAAAAAAAACGAAAAAAATTCAAAGAAAAATTAAATTATAAATATTTTATTTAAATCGTTCGAAAATTCTTTTAAAAATAAATAAAAAAATATTAAAAAAAAATTTATTAAAAAAAATTTGAAAAAATTAAAATAATTAAAAAAAAAAAAAAAAAATTATTAATTAAAAATTTAAAAATTTAAATTAAATTCAAAATTAAAATATAAATATAATTTAAATTTATAATCGATTCGTAATTCGAATAAATAATAAAAAAAGTTTATTAAATAAAATATTTAATAAAAATCGTAAAATTAAATTTTAAACGATTTGAGAAATTATAAAAATTTCGATTAAAATTTCGATTTAATTTAAAAAACGAATAATATAATAATTAAATTAATTAATAAAATTTATAAAAAAATAATAATTTTTTTTAAAAATTTATTTTTTAAAAAAAAAACGATATTATTAAAAATATTAAAAACGAATAAATAATAATCTCGATTAAAAATATTAATAAATATATTAAATAAATTTTAAAAAATACTTTATAAATAATAAAATTAATAATTGAAATTATATTATAAAAATTGAAAATTAAATTAAAATTATTTTAATTCGAATAAAAAATTTTGAATAAAAAAAATTAATAAAATAATTTATATAATATTTTTAAAATTTTATATTTTTTTTCGATTTAATTAAATTTTTTTTATTTTTAATATTGTTTTTTATAGATTTTTATTTTATTTATTTTAATATATTAATTTCGAATATTATTTCTTTGACGATAATAAATCGATTAAATATCTCGATATAATTATAAATCGATAAAAGTTTTTTATATAAAATAATTAAATTATCGATTGAAATTAAATTAATCGAATATTTAATCAATAGAAAATTTTATCGAGTTCGTGTAAATATATTTTGAGTTTTACGTTAATAAAAAAAAGACTTTATAATAAGAAAATTAATAAAATCCAAAAAAAAAATAACGATTTAAATTTTTTTTTTATACTTATAATATATAAATCAAATTCTGGTAATTATAAATACTATACGATAAAATATTAAATATTTTTTTTTCGTAATTTTTTTTTTTTGATTATAAAGTTTTAAAACGAATAAAATACTAAGTAAAATATTTTTATTTTAAAAAATTAAAACTAGTAATTGATGTAAAGTATTTCGAGTTTTTAAAATCGTTAAATGTAATTTTAATTTCTTTTTTTGATTAAAATAAAAAGAAAAAAACTGAAAACAAACGAGAAAAAAAATTTCGATTAATTAGATTTACTACGAATTGTTTTAATTTTATGAGATCGAGTAAAACTATTGTAATTATAACAACGATATTTAAAAAATGGAAATTGAGATTATAAACGTCGAATACGAGAAATTGTTTGTTCGTATACAATAGAAAATAATTAAAAATATTTTCTAATTAAAAATAAAAATTAATTTGATTAAAAAATAGAAAATGAAATTATTGATAAATTTGAAAAAAAATTTTAAAAGTTTTTTTAAGAGTTTTGAGTTTATTAATACGTTTAAAAACAAATTACAAAATATTAAAATCTTAATCTAATATTAATAATTCAATTTTCTTTTTCTATTTTTTTTTAAAGAGAATATTTATTTATTTATATAATTAAATAAAGTAAACGTAAAATTAAAAAGTGAACATTAAAACAATTGTTACTAAAAACAATAAAAATTATAATTCGAATTATTTAATCAATTACTTAAACGATCATATGATTAAATCGATATTAGTAATTCTTTTTTTAAAAAAAAACGTTTTTTTCAACTCGTAAATCAAATACTAAAAAAAGTATTATTACGATTGTCGACGTATTATTTTATTATTAAATACTAGAAAGAAATCTAATTGTGAATTAATTATTATTACGTATTGTAATATTTAATTGATTAAATTAAACTTGAAAAAATTCTTTTAAATTTAATATTTATAATCTTTAAATCAATCGAAAGTTTTATTCTCAAAAATACTAAAAATATCGAAAAATATCAAAAATATTAAAATAACAATTATACGTTTTTTTTTCTAATATTATTTTTTTTAATAATCGTTTTTTTTTACTATTTTTATTTTCGTTAATTGATTTCTAGATTTCGAAATATTGTACTTATTTTTATATTTTAATATTAAAACGATTAATATTAACAAGCGATTTAAATATTTTATTAATATTAAATTTAATTATAATATTAATTAAATTATTATTTTTAACAATTTATCGAATCTTTAAAAAAATTTTACGTTTATACGATTATTTGATAATTATAATATCGATTATAAAACGCTTTTTTTAATAGTATTAAATTTGATTATATACTCGTAAAAAAAAAAGAAATCAATACAAATAATTACAAAAACTAAATTTAATTCGAATCGTTTTATAATAAAATTAAAAATAATAAAAATCGAAATTCTTATATCAATTTCTATTATTATTACGTATAATTCAAAAATTAAAATAATACAAATAATTTTTTTACATTTTATTAAACTTCAATAAAATAAATTGCTCTATAAATCGAATTATTTATCACTATAAATCTCATTATTAAAAACGATAATATATTTAATCTACGAATTAAAATCTTTATTTATAGTAAAAGAACCGTTTATAAAAACGAAAAATTTTATTAAATATAAATTCAAACAAAAAAATCAAAATCTACGATCAAAATTATTTATTTACTATTATAATCACTTATTTAACGTTACAATTTGCTTTTTTTCGAGATATTAATATTAAATTATCGTCGATATATCGTACGCAATTTTCGATTAACAAATAGAATTAATATATGTTTTTTAAATACGTTATTCGAAGTACGTTTATTTGTAAAAATTTAATTTCGAATTAATTAAATTTGAATATTTTTTTTATTTTTTTTACAAAAATACAATTTTATTTTCGATTTTATTTATTATTAATTTATATTTATTAAACAATAAAAAAGTATTCAATATAAAAAACTTTATAAATTTAATTAATAATTTAATTTTTTACAATTCAAATTTTTTTAATTCTATAAAAATTTAATTTTTTAAAATAAGCGTATTATCGATTTATATATCGATTATCTCGAATAAAATATAGTTACTTTTTATAATAAATAAATAAAAATCGAAAATTGAAAATTTTATTAAAAGTTTGTTTTTATAGTAGATATTATACGTTTTATATTAATATATTTTTATTTTCGAGATTTCGTAAAAAGATTTAATTACTTTAAAAACGATGTTTAATAGAAGTTTATTCGTTATTTTTTTCGAAAATCTAGTAAAAATAATACGTATTAATAAAATTATTAATTGTATATATATTTAAATAATATTTTTTAAATAAAAATTGATTTTTTTAAATTTGAAAAATAGAATTAAAACGATAATAATTCGTTGATTAACGCGTTAAATAATCAAAAATTGAATCAATATTATTTTCTTATTTTTATCGTTAAATACTTAAATTACAAAATGAGATTTTTTGTATAAAATTACTATTTTTATGTTTTTAATTTCGTTTATTAATCTTAAATCGAAAATTTATTAATTGTTAATTTTTTTCGAATTATTAAAAATTAACTCAAAAAAAATTTTCGCGATTAATTTATCAATTTTTTTTTTACGAAAAATTGTAAATAAATCGCTTAAAATAATAATAATTTTTTTTGTATAAAAATCTATAAATAATTGTTTATTTTTAGTTTTTTTCTCGATTAAATAAATTTCGAAAATTTTTATATTTATACAAATTATTATATAAATATATTTATCGAAATTAAAAACGTAAAAAAAGATTTTTATTACAATTTGAAATAAACGTAAATTCTTTTTTAGAATATACGAGATTTCTTTAATCAAACGAAATAAATCAAATATATTTTTCTCTATTTTTAAATTTTTTTTAAAAAAATTTAATTTTAAGTTTAAATCTTTTAACAAATTTTTTTTTAATAAATAATCTTTTAATTACTTTTTAAATTACTCGAGATTTTAATAAAATAATTTTATTATAATATTATAAAAACTTTTTAATTTATTTAATAATTGTAATTAATATATTTTTTTTATTTATTATTAAAAACGTATACGATTTTTTTTATTTTTTATTTTATTTTTCAAACAAATACATTTGAATTTAAAAATAAATCGATTAAATAATAATTTTATAAATTATTTTTTATTTATAAAGTATTATTAATTTAATGAATAATATATTTTTAAATTATATTTATTACATTTTTTATTATTTTAATTCTAGTAATAATTAATATTATAAACGCGTTTTATTGTAATATTCGAAAATAAATATTAAAAACAAAAAATATAAAAATAATATTATTCGATTTTATTATATCGTTAATTATTTTAATCGTTATTTGAAATTGTTCTTTTTTTCGCAAATCGAAAAATTCTCAAAATAATATATTATACGTACGTTTTAATAAAATGTAATATTTTTTTATTAGATTAATCGAATTATAAGTTTTTATTAATATAATTTTCGAATCGATATTTATATTTTTAGTATTATCGCGAAATTTCTTAGAATTGAAATTCGTTCTAAGATTATAAATAATAAATATTAGTAATTTAAAATAAACGTTGATTTAATATACTCAAAAAACGTTTTATATTTCTTTCGTCGATATATTTACAAAAAATCTCGCGATTTAAAATATTATAATCTCGTTTACAATTTAAAATATTGACTTTTTATCGATTTACAATATATTTAAATAAACGAAATAATTGAAATTATAATCGTTATACAATATAAATTTAAAATAATCGAAAGATTTATTATTTATTTAATATTATTAATAGAATTTTTTTATTTTTTTAATTTTTTCGAAATTCGTAAAATGTTTTTTACGTTTTAATATTCACGCGAATCTAGCGATTAATAAATATTTAAAATGTTTATATAATCGTTTGAGTTTTGTTTTAATTAAATAACAAATAATAAAATCGATTTTTACTTTAGAAATTTTATAATTACTATAAATTAAACTTTCAAATAAATCAAACAATATTCAAAAATATTTAAACTTTCTAATAATAAACGTATATTATTTATTTTAAATAAATATATTATTAAAATTATTGAATTTAATTCGTAATTTATTTATATTTTAAAAATACAATAAAAAAAATACGTTTATTACAATTACGTAAAACGTAATACGTTTAATTGACGTATTAATATCAATAATCTCAAAAAATAAAATTTCATTAATTTCAAATTTAATTATTATTTTTTTAATTTTAAATTTATTCAATTTAACGTTTTAAATTTATTAAAAAATTAAATATTAATTTTCGCTAATAATTGATCGTTAAACGACGTTAATATCGATTATAATATTTATAAAAACGTTTAATACGTAACGATTTATTAAGTACGTTTTTATATTAATAAATATTAAAAGCGATTTCGATTATATTACAATATTCGATATCGTACAATAAATTGATTAATAATCGAGTAATTCGATGATTTTAAATTTATTAATCGTACTATAAAATATTATAAAATAATTGATCAATCGCATAATATTATTTTCGTGTAAATTTCTTTTTTTAGTAAATTTAACGACGAATTGTTCGTATTTTTTAATAATATTAAAATTTAATCTTTCAAATTTAATCACGAATTAAATTATTTTGTTTTTATTGAACGATTTCGATTTTTTAAAATTGTTATACGTTTTTTTTTTTTTTTTAATATATAGTTTTTTTTTTATTGAACGATTTCGATTTTTTAAAATTGTTATACGTTTTTTTTTTTTTTTTAATATATAGCGAATATTTTAATAATTCGAGTTCTTATAAACGAAATATTTTTTCTCGTTTTAATATATTATTAATTTTTTGTAATTAATTTGATCGTTATATTAAATATTTTTATCGTAATATTTGTAATCTGCGAAATATAATTCGATCGTATTTCGAAAAAAAAAAAATTTTCGATTATAAAAGTTTTAAAAATTATTTTTATTTTTATTTAAAATAAAATCGCGTTACGAACGTTTTCGTATATCGTTTAAAAGTTCGATAAAAATCGAAAAAACGTTTAATAATACTTTGATACGTTTCAATAAACGTAATAAAATTTGTTTCGTATAATAATTTTTATTCGTATATTTGAACGTAAATTAAATTGTTTTTAGATCAATTTTTAACGTAGTATTTTAAAGTATTTAAAAATTGTTTTATTTAAATTTTATATTCGAATTAACGCGAATATAATCGTATTTTATTAATTGAATATTTTATTTCAACGTTTTTCGATTTCAAAGTTCGATTTTACGATTTCAATTATTTCATCGAAAAATAATTTTTTTTTAGCGAGTTTTTAATAGTAAAATTTACTAGTTTCATTTGTAAATATAATCGAAAACGCGTTATAGTAATTTTTAAATTTAATATTTGTTTTTGAATATAGATCTTTAAATACTCGTATTAATATATTTAATAAAAATTTTTTTTCGTAATATTTGAATTTATTATCGTAGATTTTTATAAGAGTAATTAATTTTTTATTGAGATTAAATATTATTTGATTTTTGCGATCAAATTTGTATATTAATCGATTAAAATTTTTTAATAGTTTTTCAATTTCTAGTAATAATAAAAACAATGAATTTCGTTTCGAGTTTTCGTTTTTTAATAATAAATTTAATAACAATATTTTATTGTACTTTTAGAATTGTTTTTAAAGTATTGTACGTTCGAATAATATCGTTTGTTTTATAAAAAGTTTTGTAGTAAATTTTAATAATTGAAAAAAAAATTCAAAAATATTAATATTATTTTTTTAATTTTCTCGATAAAAATAACAAAAAATACTAGTTTTTGAATTTGTTTTATTTTTAAATCGATCGTATTTTTCTATGAGTTGAAATTTTCTATCAAATTTATTTTTACAATCTTTTTATACAACTACTTTAATTAATTTTTTTTATTTGTAATATTTATTAATATTTTTAAAATTTTAATAAATCGTTTTTTTAATATTTATATTTCGTTTATTTATAAAATTTTACGTAGTTTCTTTCTCGTATTTTTATTATTTTTTTTTTCAAATATTTTTTTTATTTATTCTAAAAATACTTTTTTATATTCTATTTATAATCTATAATTTTGATTATTTCTTACTTTGAAATTTTATATTTATTTCAATATATATTGTATTGAATCGAAAAATAAAAAAAATAATAAAAAAAGTTTTTTTTTGATTAAAATCGTACTCTAAAAAAATATAATCGTATTCTCGAAAAACATTTTATTGGGTCGTATTGTACTCGATAAACATATTAATTCAACGAGTCTTTGTATCGAGTTCGTAGAAATTGTTTTAATATTGTTTAACGAGTTACAATAAAATACTCGTTATTAATACGCGATAAAACGTAAAATAAAAAATTAATTAATTTTAAGTTAAAAAAAATAAAGCGAACGTAAAATCGCAATATTTTTTGAAGATCTAATAATTTTTTTTAATACAAACAAAAACTACTTTTTTTTACGTTCAATTAAATCAATAGATTGCGTACAATTTAAACTCTTTTATTCGATCGATTTTATTCAATTGTTGCCTTTTCGTAAATAACTTTACTACTCTGTAATCGAACGAGTTTAACCATTGATCAATATTAATACGTTCAAAAACAAATTACAAAATACTAAAATCTTAATTTAATATCAATAATTCAATTTTCTCTTTTTGTCTTTTTCCAGAGGGGGCACTTATTTATTTATATAATTAAACAGAGTGGACGTAAGATTAAAGAGTGGACGTTAAAGCAACTGTTGCCAAGGGCAATAGAAGTCATAGTCCGAATCATCTAGTCGATCGTCTAAGCGATCACATGATTGAACCGACAGAGTCTGTGGCAAGTCTCTAAAAAAGATAGCCATGATTCATTCGTAGAATGAGAAAAGCATTCGGACTATTTTGAAATGCTAAAAGCAACGTAAGACCCAGACTTGAAATGGACAAAAAAGGACCACAAATAGAACTGTGGCAAAGACACGCGTATTCCAAATTGCCTCGAGAGATAGTTCCCGAGTATCTGGAGCTGTTTGAACTGCCGAAGTATTCCATGTCCTCTTAGACTTCTCAGAGGAAGTAAGAATCTAAAGAGTAATCGTTTCTTGTTTGAATTTAGTTAGTTATGCTCATAGTAAATAGATAGGACTTAGCTAGTTTAGATTTCATGTGAAATCAATTGGAGAGAATCAGTTGAAGCAATCGAGAGTTCGAGGAATGGAGATAGAAGTGAGAGAGAAAGGAAATGGATAATAAAAAGTAAATAGAACTTCGAACTGTAAAGAATGAGTAGTTGAATAAGTGATTCTCAAATGGATAAATAGTCCCGTGCAAAATCCGGGTTTATAACCTGTCAGAAAATATAAAATGAGCATTTTTTGTGTATATTTTAAAGAAGAAAACGGAGTTTTCTTATATGCTCTACATAAAGTAAAAAGTTGAAAAATAAGACTGAATTTTATTTTAACAAATTAATATTCAATTTTACAATTGGATATAAATTAATTAAATACTATAAAAAGAAATTAAATTACGAGACGTAAATTTCAATATAAAATAATATTAAAAAAAATTAAAATTACGTTTTTAAATATTATCGAATTACGAGAAAATTTTATTATTTTTTCGATTTTTAAAAACTTAAAAAAATTAATTATAAAAAAATTCGTACTTTTAAATAATTAATTCGATTTTCTATTTATTATACAAAATAAAATCGTTTATAAACTCGAAAAAAAATAATAATTATTTATATTCGACGAAAAATATTATTCGATTTTAAATTTTATTTAAAATAATATTTTTATTTTTTTATTTCGATTTATTTACTTTTTATAATCTCAAATTAATAAATTTATAATATAATAATACTATTTTAAAATTATTTGAAAGTTTTTGTAAATTATAATATTTATTTTTTATATTTTCAAATTTAATCGATTTATAATATAATAATATTATTTTACGATTAAATTAATAAAACGTTATTGAATTTTTATTTTCGATCGAATATTTAATCGCTTATTAAATCGTTTATAAAATTTCTATTTATTATTAAAAGTTTTTTACAGTTTTTATAAATCGTTCATAGAATTTTTATTTTATCGAATATTTAAAATCGTTCGTCGATCGATTAAACGATCGTTTAAACGATCGTTTAAAATAATTAATTAAAACGTTTTATAAAATATTATAATTAAATTATAAATAAAATAAATATTTAAATTAAAACGAATAAATTTTATTTATAATATTATAATTAAAATTTTATTTTTTAAATTTTTATTTGAAAAAATATTTTAAATTTTAATAATCGAATTTTTTAATACGTTTAATAATTTATAAATTAATTTTTTTTTAATTTTCAATATAATATTTTTAATAATATAAAAAATAATTTTTAAAACGATTTATAAATTAATATAAATAATAATTAAATAAAATATAAAATTAAAATATTTATTTATTATAATAAATAATTAATATTATAAAATAATAAAAATAAAAACTACGAAAAATATAATAATAAATATATTAATTTAATAATATTATTTTCGAAATTCGATTATATATTTTATATTTTTTTTTTTTTTTTTTTTAAAATTAATAAATTTTATATATTAATAAAAAAAAATTTATTCGTTAAATTTATTAAAAAAAAAAATTTTATAAAAAAAAATTATTAATATCGAAATAAATATTATATAATATTTATATACGATTTAAAATCGTATTTAATTAATATTATTTTATTTTTAATATTTAATTTTTAATTTCGAGTTTTTATTCGAAATTAAATAATTAATTAATAATAAATATATATATTAAAAATTAAATAATTTTATCGTATATTATTATTATTAAATTCGAATAATAATATTTTTATAATATTAATAAATTTAAATAAATTTTAAATTATTAAATATTTATATTAATATTTTTTATAAATAAAATATTATTATTAAAATAAATTATAAAAAATTTATTAAATTAAAATTATTTTTAATAATCGTTTTTAAATAATCGATTTTATAATTAAAATAAAAATTGTATTTAATAAAAATATTTCGAAATTTTAAAATAAAAAATTATAAATTATTAATTATTTTAATAAATATAAAATTTAATTATTTTATTTTAATATATATTATATTCGAATTATATTTATAATTAATTATTTTATTTCGAATTCGATAATAAATTTTTTTTTAATATTTTTAATTTATTTTTTATAGTAATTTTTAATTATTAATAAATTATTTAAATGTAAATTAAATTAATAATAAAAAAATTTAATAATTAATCGATAATTTCAATTTTAACGTCGAAAATAATAAAATATTTTTCTCGTATTAAAAGAAAAAACTCGTTCGACGACTCGTTAAGCGAGCCAATAGCGGACGGGCTTTTTTTTTAAGTACTCGACGTATATTTTATTTCGTAGATCTCGTAAAAACGTTTTTGTAAAAAATTGTAAAATTTTCGATTTTAGTAATTTATTTCAAATTTCAAGTTTCAAATTTAAAATTTTTAATTTGAGAGTTTTATAACGATTTGAAATTGGAATAATATTATTAAAATAATAGTTTATAATTTTATCGAGCGATAAAACCGATAAACTAATAAATTCTTTAGTGTTTAAAGTAAAAACGCACTTATTATAAAACTTTATAACAAAGAAATACTATCAAAGAAACACTTCTTAGGATTCCCGTCTTATATTTAATTGCTACGATCGATTCAATTAATTATAGAGACTTATTTACTAGGGGAACACTTCCTAGGACTCTCGTTAAAAGCTGCGCAACCATAGAACTTGATTTTAGTGTTTTATTGCTTTAGTGCTTTAGACAGAAACGCACTTCTGGCAGAGTCTCACACTAAGGAGACATCCCCTGGGACTCCCGTCTCTTACATCGAGTTGCTACGATCGATTCAATCGATTTAAATCACTTTACTTAGTATATATTCTAGGGAGAAACCCCTTGGAACCTCTTTTGAGAACTGCGCAACTATATAGCTAAAATAAAAAAGTTTTATTACTTTGGCGCCTTAGGCAAAAACGCACTTTTAGAGTTTTATACTAGGAGAACACTCTTTGGAACTTCCGTTTCTTATATTAAATTGCTACGATCAATTCAATTAATTGAAATTACTTTATTTAATATATAATTCTAAGAAAAGACTCTTTAAAACTCTCTTTGAAAATTGCGCAATTATAAAAATATTCAGTACTTAAATAAGTATTTTAATACTTAAAACAAAAACGCACTTAGAGAGTTTTAGTGTTTTTTATCGGAGGAAGCGATTGCCGGCCTTAGTGCCTAAGGCAGAAGCGCACTTAGAAGTTTTGTAATCGCGATTTTAATTGAGTACGATTATATTTTATTAATTTGCGTAATAATAAATTAATAAAATCGTTTAAAATTTAATTAAATTTCAATTTATTTATAAATTTTATATAATTTGAATTAATTAATATATAATAAATATAAATATAACGCGATTATATATAAATTGAAATTTTAATATTTTTATTATTAAATTATTTTATTTAAATATTTTAATTAAATTTTAATAAAATTATTTATATATTAAAAATATTAATATTATATATATAAAATTAATATTAATTTTTAAATCGAATAAATAATTATTAATTGAATTTTTGAAAAATAAATTATAATTATTTTTTTATTTTATAAATTCGAATTTATAATTAAAATTTATATTTATTATTAAAAAAAAAAAAAAAAAAAAAAAAAAAAAAAAAAAAAAAAAAAAAAAAAAAAAAAAAAACTAATAATAAAATATTAATAATAAAATATTAATAATAAAAATTTTATATAATATTTATTCGAATAATATAAATAAAATTAAAATTATAATTAAATATATTTAAATTGAATTCGAATTAATTTATAAATAATTAATTAAAAATAATAAATAAATTTTTTTTAATTATAAAAATTATTCGATTTTTATAATTATTCGAAATTTTTAAAACGATTTTTTTAATAATATTTTTATTAATTTATTTGTAATTTATTATAATATATAAATATATTTTAAAATTTTTTTTTTAATAATATTAAATATCGATATATTTAATTCAAATATAAAATTAAATTTTTTTTATAAATATAATAATATTTTAATTATTTTTATAAATAATAATTATATTAATATTAAAATTATTAAAATTAAATCGTTTTTTAATTATATTTATTTAATATATTCGATTTTATAAAAAAAAAATTATAAATTAACATTTAATAAATTAATTAATAATTAATAATTTTATATTAAAAATATATTTTAATTATTAATTCAATTAAAATTAATATAATTTTCAAGTAATTAAATCGATTTTTAAAAAATTAAATTTATATTAAATATATTTAAAATATATTTAAAAAAAAAAAATTTTTTTATATATATTTCAATCGAATTTAAAACGAATTAATTAATAATTAAAATAATATAAATAAAATCGAATTACGTATTAAATATAACGTATATAAAAAAATTAATAACGAATTAATATATTTATTAAAAAAAAAATTTAATAATTTTTTCGATTAAAATTAATTAAATTATTAATTTGATTAAAATATTAATAATAAAAATAATATAAATCGAAATTGAATATATAAAAATAAAAATTAAATTTTTTTTAATAATATTAATATTTTTTTATAAATTATTAATAATAATAATATGTTTTTAATAAAAAATAAAAATATTAATATTAAAAAATTAAAAATTTTATTTCTAAAAAAAAAAAAAAAATTAATAAATATTTTATTTAATTTAATAATTTTCAAAATATTATATTTAATAAATAAATTAATATTAATTTTAATATTAATTTTTTTATTAAAATTATTTTTTTATATTTATTTAATTAATTTTTTAATTATAAATTATAATAAAAATAAAAATAATTTTATAATTTATTAATTTTATTATTAAAATAAAATTTTTATAAAAATTATTTTTTTATTATTATTTGAAATTACAAATTATTTATTATATTTTATATTATAAATTTTTTTACAATATTATATTTAATTCGAAATATTTATTTTTTAATAAATAATTTATAATTTATTCGAATATTTAAAATTTAAAAAACTCGTTTAAATTCGTATAATTGAAAATAATAATAATAAAAAATAAAATAAAAAAATAAAAAAATTATATATATTAATAATAAATTTAATATAAAAAAAATTAAATAAAAAAAATCGAAAATTTATTAAAAATATAAATAATTAAAAAAATTTAATTATTAAAAATAAAAATAAAAATAAAATTAAATAAATTAATTTTATTATTAATTTTTAAATTAAATTTCAATTATTAAATTTTTTTTTTTATTTAAAAAAATTAAAAAAAAAATTTAATAAAAAATTATTCGATTAAAAAATATTTTAATTAAATTCAATTAAAAATATTAAAATTAATAAATAAAATAAAATAATAAATTTTAATACGAATTTTAATATTAAAATAAAAATTAATAATTTAATTAAATTTATAAAATAATTTATAAATTATTAAAATTTATATTTATATTTATTTTTTAAATTAAAATCGTTCGAATAATATAATTATTTAATTTTAAAATTTTATATTTAATTAAATTTTTTTAAATAATTTTATTTTGATTTTTTTAATTTTTATTAAAATTATAATAATAAATAATAAAATCGAAAATTTTAATATAATTATAATTATATTTTTTATTATATTATATTTCGAATAATAATATATTAATTATAAAATAATATAATTAACAATAAAAATAATATATATATTTAATTATTTTCAATTTAAATTTTTAATCGATTTTATTTTTTTTTTAAATTTTTATAAAATTTATTAATTTAATTTTATTATATATAAAAATAATAAAAAATTAATTATTATTAAATTTTTTAATAAAAATTAAATTAATTATATTAAAATAAATTAATTTTATCGAATATTTTTTCAATTTAATAAAATAATTATATAATTTCTTTTTAAATTTTATTATAAAATCGATTAAAAATTTATTAAATTTTTAAACGTTGAAATAATTTATATAATTATATTAAATAATTTAAACGAATAAAATATTTATTTAATTAAAATAATAATTATTATAAATCGATATAAAAAAAATTATTTAATTCGATTAAAAAATTAAAAATTTTTTTATATAATAATATTAATTTTATATTTATTAATTATTTATAAAATTATAAATAAAAAATTAAAAAATTAAAAAAAAATTATATAATTTTATAAACGAATATTATTTAAAATTAATAAAAATAAATTTTATTAATTTATTATTCGAATTTAAAATTCAAATAAATTTTTTTTTTAATATTTTTAAATTTAATTTAATTTTTTTATATTTTCGTATAATTTAAAATCTATTTATAATAATATAATTAATATAATTAATATTAATAATTTAATTGTTTTTAAAAAATTTAATAAAAATAAAAAAAATTATATTAAAAAAAAAACGAAAAAAATATAAAAATATAAAATCGATTTATTATTAATAATTAAAAATTAAAAATTAATAATTATAATTATAATTATATTAATAAATTTTATAAATAATATAAAAAATAATATAAATTCGATTAAAAATTTTAATTTTTTTAAAAATAAATTTTTTATATCGTTCTATTTTTATTTATTAATTTTTTTTTAATATTAAATTTAATATAATATTATTTTTATAATAATCGTAAAAATTTCAAATATTTAATAAATAATTATTAATTATAAAAATAATTTTAATATTGATAATAAACGAATTTTATTATTATTTTTTAAATTATTATATTTTATTTAATTATAAAATTTTTAAACGTTTAAATAAAATTATAAATTTATTAAAATATTATAATAAAAAATTTATATATAAATTTAAATTTTTAAAAAAATCGTAAAATTAATTAAATAAATATAAAAATTATTATTTTATAAAAACTTTTTAATTCGTTATTAATTTAAAAAAATTAATTCGAAAAATTAATAATATTTTTATATTTAATTAAAATAAAAATATAAAAATACGAAATAAATTTTTTTTTTTTAATAAATCGTTTTAAATAAAAAATATTTAATATTTAATAAATTCGATTAAAAACTTTTTTTTTTTTTTTAATTATTATTTAATATAACGTAAAAATATATATATATATATTTTTATTCGTAGAAAATTTTTAAATCTCGTAATATTTTTATATCATTTATTAATAATTAAAAACTTATTTCGATTTTCGAGTTTAAAAATAAATTTTAATTATTTTTTAATTTATTTTATATTTTATAATTATTTTAATAATATATATTAAAATAAATTTAAAAAGTTTAATTAAATTAAAATTTATAAAATATAAAAATAAAAAGTATTATATTTAATTTCGATCGAAAATAATTAATTTAAAATACTCGAAAAAAAAAATTAAAATATTTTAAATATTTAAAATTATTGTATAATTAAATTTAAAAATATTAAAATTTCAAAAATATTACGATTTTATTTATTTATTTATTAATTTAATAAACTTATTACAATTAAATTATAAATTGAATTTATATTTAAATCGTTTATATTTTTAATTACAATTTATTTAAATTAGTAATTATTATACAATTTTAATTTCAATTACAAAATATTATAAATCGCGATTTATATTCGTTAAAAAAAGTTTTTATCGCCCGATAAAATCTACGCTAAAAAAATGCAATTTATAGTATCGTAATATAAATTTAAAAATTATAAATCGTAAAAAAAAATTTTTTTTAATAAATATAATTTTAATTATTATTTATAATTAATTAAATTAATCGTAAAAATTTAATATAAAAAATAAAAATTTTAAAAAAAAAATTTTAATATAAAATTTTAATATAAAAATTTTATCGATTTATTAGTTTATTAATTTATTAATTTATTCGATTTTAAAAAAACGATTTTTTTAACGAATTTTTTTTATATTAACGAAAATTATTTTAATTTTAAATATTTATAAAATATTTAAATTAAAAAATTTTAATTTAAAATTTAAATCGTTAAATAAATATAAATTAAATTTAAATTAATAATTATTTTTAATCGAGTATAAAATAAACGTAATATACGTAAAAATAAAAAAAATAAAAAATATATTTATAAAATACGAATCGCATTAAATATTATTTAATCGAAAAACGAAATAAAAATATATTTATATTTATATCGATTTTTAATAATAAAATAATTTTAATATTATTATTTTTTTTAAACGATTATTTTTTTATTATATATTATTTTAAACGAAAATTATTTATTATATTTTTTTTATAAACGAATTTTTTTTATATTAATCGTATTAATTTTAAATTTAAATTTCGTAATAAAATACAATTTAAATAATTATTATATAATATAATTAAAATTATTTATAATAAAAAATTCGTCGATTTTATAATAAAAATCGAATTAATTTTTTTTATTTTTAAAAAATAAAAAAATAAAAATTTTTTCTTTTTATATATATTTTAATTTTTTTAATTATTATTTAAAATCGAATATAATAATATAAATTATATATATTAATAAATGAAATTTTAATTTAAAAAATAAAATATAATATTAATTTTTTTTAAAAAAAATTTATTATAAATATAAAATAAAAATAATATTAATTTTTTTTAAATCGATTTATAATTAATTAAATTGGTTTTTTTTATTAATAATAAAAAATTTTATAAAAAAAAAAAATTTAAAAATAAAAAAATTCGATTAATAAATAATTAAAAATTACAAATAACGATTTTAACGTTTAAAAATAATTTATATATTATAAAATTAAAAATATTTATAAAATTTAAAAAAATATATATATATAATTTTTTTAAAAATCAACGTTTATAAACGAGAAAATATTATTATTATTATTTATAATTAATATTAAATTTTAAATTTTATTAAAAATATTAATAAAAATATTAAACGTATTTTAAATAATATTTTTAAAATAATAAAAATTATTAATTAAAATTTTATTAAATAAAACGATATTAAAATTATAATTATTTAAATTAAATTTTTTTTTTTTTTATAAAAAATACAATAAAAAAATATAAAACGTAATATTTTATCAATTTTATATTTTTTTTATTTTTTTATTTTTATTTAATTTATTTAATTTGTTTAAATTTTTAATATTTTTTTTAATTTAAATTAAAATTTATTTATAATTATTTTTAGTATTTTATATTATACGGAAAAAAATATATATTATTTAATTATTATAATAATATTTATAAAAATATTTTCGATTAATATAATCAAATATTATTATTAAAATTTAAAAATTTATTTAATTAATAAAAAAACGTAATAAAAAAATCATTTAAAATTTAAATAATAATATTTTAAAATAAAAATAAAAAAAATTTAATTTAAAATTTAATCGAATTATTTAATCGATAAAAAGATTTTTTTTATAAAATAAAATTAAAATATATTTACGATTTATTTTAATTTAAAATTTAATAAAAATTTTCAAATATTTTAAATTTAAAATTGAAAAAATAAATTTATTTAAAAAAAAATTTATTTAAAAATCGAAAAAATTTATATTTATAAAATAAAAAAAATATTCGAATTATTTTAAAATATTGAAAATAATATAAAATTTAAATTTAAAATAAATAAAATTATAATAAAATTATATATATTTTAAATTATTTCGAAAAATAATTTTCAAATATTTAAAATTATTCAAATTATTTAAATTTTTTAATTAAATTTAATTAATTATATTTATTATAAATAATCGAAAATTCGAAAAAAAATAAAAAATAAAAAAATAAATAAATAAAAAATAAAAAAAATAATAATAAATATATAAAATTTCAAATTATAAAAAAAAATTAATTAAATAAATAATTTTTAAATAAATAAAAAAATTTATACGAAATTCAAATTTATAATTTATTAAAAAATATAAAATAAATATTTATTATTAATAATATATATAAAAAAAAATATTTATTTTAATAGTTTAAATTATTAAAAAAATAATATAATTAAATAAACTTTTAATAAAAATATTTTATTAAAAATAAAATTTTTTATTTTTATAAAAAACAATTAATTTTATATTCTAATAAAATATATTAATATTCGAAAAAAATAAATATATGAAATAATAATATTTAAATAAATCGAATTTTAATATATATTTATAAATCAATAATTTATTAATAATTTTATTAAATTTTTATTTAAAAAAAAATTTAAATTTTTTTAAATTATAATTAATATAAAAAAAATATTTTAAATTAATAAATTACTCGTTAAATTAATAATTAATTTATTGTTTTAATATTTTTAAAAAAAATTTAATATTATATAATTTTTAATAAAATATATTTTTTTCGATTGAAATATAATTTAATATAAATTTAAATATTTATAATAAATATTTTTTTATATTAAAAATACGAATTAAAAAATAAATAAATTTTATTATACGTTTATAAAATTATAATTAAATTATATAAAAAAAATTATTAAATTAATTCGTATATTATATTAAAACGTATTTATAATATAAATATATTTTTTGTTTATTATTATTATTATTAAAATAATTTTTTATATAATTAATAATTTTAAATATATTTTTAAACGAAAAATTTATATTTTAATTATATAATTATTTATAATAATAATTAAATTAAATTATTTTAAATTTATTTAAAAAAAAAAATTTAATTTCAATTATTTAATAATTTTTAAATCGAATTTTTAAATTGTAAAATAATAAAAAAATCGAAAAAAATTAAAAAATCGAAATTTATAAACGTAATAAAAATTAATATATTTTATATTAGAAATAAAAATTAAATTAGAATTAAAAATTATTTAAAAAAAATTATAATACGTTTAAATAATTATTTATATAAAAATTAATAAAAAAAAATCGAATTTTAAATTTATAATTATAATATTTTTATAAAATATTTTAAAATTATCGAAATTAATATTTTTAATTTATTTATTAATATATAATAAAAATTTATTAATTTTATTTAAAATATTCGAAGTATTATTTTTAATCGAATATAAATTATTAATTATTTTAAAAAAAAATTCATATAATATATATTTTAATAAAATTTTTAAATAATTATAAAATATTTTTTATTTTAAAAATTAAATTAATTAATTATAAATTTTTAAAAAAATCTCGAAAATATAATTTTTTATTATTAATATTATTATAATTTAATAAATTCTTTTTCGAATATTGTTTATCAATAAAAAAATATATTTATTAATTATAATAATTCGATTATACGATTTTAATTAATATTTTTAATTTTTAAATTTTTTTTGTATTTTTTTATTTGATTATAATTAAAAAATAAAATTTTTTTAATCGAAATAATAAAATTAATAAAAAATAATAAAATTAACAAAAAATAATAAAATTAATAAAAAATAATAAAAATAATAAAAAATATTATTATTATTATAAAAAACGCAAATTATAAATTTTTTAATAAAAAAAATTTAATTATTAATAATTCGATTTTATTTTTTATTTTTTATAAAATAATTTGAAATATTTATTACGATTTAATATAATATTATTATTAATATTATTGTATCGATTATTAGACAATTTTTAATTCGAATTATAAATTTTTTTCTTTTTAAAAAATTTCAAAAAAAATTTCAAAAAAAAAATCGAATAATAAAAATTATAAAAAAAAAATTATAAAAAAATTATAAAAAAATAATAAAAATAAAATAAAAAATAAAAAATAAAATTTTAAATTTTAAAAATATTTTATATTTTTTTTTAATTTACGATATTTTTTATATAAAATAATCGTTTAATATTTTTTATATTAAATTTTTTTTTTTCATATAATTTTTTTAAACGAATTTTATTACGATTATAAATTTTTCGCGTTTTATTTTTTAATTTCTTTTATTAATATAATAATTAATTTAAATTTATTAAATTTATTAATTAAATTAAATATTTTTTAAAATTAAAAAATAATCATTTTATTAAATATTTATATTTTTAATATATAATTTAATAATAAAAAATAATAAAATATTTCGATTATTATTTTATTATAATTATAAAAAATTATATAATATAATAATAATAATTTTTTAAAAAATATTATTTGTATTAATATTTTAATTATTAAAAATCGATTATTATTTTTTTAAAAAAAACTCGTTATTTAAAAAATTATTATTAATAAAAAAATCAATAATATATTATTTAAAAAAGCGTATAAAATAATTTTTATATTATTATTATTTAATTATAATTTCATTTTACGATTTTTTTTAATATAATTTATTATTTTTTTTAAATTGAATATAATTATATAATCGTTATAAAATTAATAAATATTTATAAAAAAATAAAATTATAAAATTATACGAATATTAATTTTAATTTATTAATATAAATAAAATAAAATAAAAACAAATTATTATAAATAAAAATATTAATAATAAAAATTATATATTTATTTTAAAATAAAAAAATTATTATTTTAATAATTTTATCGATTAATTAATTTTTAAATAAATAATAAATATAAATATTTAATTTATATATATATTTAAAAAAAATTAATTTTTTATAAATAAATTACGAATAAAATAATTTTTATTATATTATTTTTTCGTTTTTTTATATATATTATAATTAATTTTTATCGTTTAAATTTCTTTTTAAATTTTTAATTATTAATTTATAATATTCTTTATTATTAAATTATTAATACGTTTTATTAACAAATATAATTAATTTATTTAAAAATATTATTATATATTTTTAAAATTATTATAAATAAAAATTTTTTACGAATATATTATATTTAATTATTTTTCGAAAAATTAATATATTTATTAATATTTTAATACAAATTTCAAAGAAATAAAAATTATATTAAATATAAACGTCGATTAATAAATTTTAAAAATAAAAATTATTTATAAAATATTACTTTAATCGATTAATTTTAAATATATAATTATTATACGTTTTAATTATATTATTAAATATTTATCGATTTTATTTATAATAAATTACGAATTATTAATTATTTTTTTTATAAACGTTAAAATTTTTATAAAAATCGAAAATATTTAAATAAAATTTTAATTTTAATTTTATAAATTATATAAAGTTTATTATAATTATATTGATAATAAAAAGTTTTTAATATATTAATATATTAATCGTAATAATAAAAATATTTAAATCGAAAATTTAAACGATTTAAATAATAAAAAAATAAATCGAAAATAAAATTAAAATATTTATATTAATAAATATAATATTAATTTCGAGTTTTAAAAAAATATTAAATTTTTTTTAAATATTATATAAAATTCGAATTATTAATATTAAACGACGTAAAATTTTTAAATAAAAATTAATATTATTTTTACGATTTAATAATTAAATATATTATTAAAACGTACGATTTATATTATTATAATTTAATTTGATTTTTTCGAATTAATTTCGATAATATAATCGAAATCGAAAAAACGTATATATTTTTATAAATATATATTCGTATTATAAAAATTATTATATAATTAAAAAAATTAAATTTAATTTTTCGAATTATTTTAATTAGAATTATTATTTATAATTTCAAAAATTAAATTTTTTATTTGTTATTTAAAATCTCGATTTACTCGTTTAATAATATTAATTTATATAAATTATTAAATTTTAATAAACTTATAAAATTATAAAATTAATTCGTTTATAAAAAATATTTTATTATTAATAAAAAATTTATAATTTTTTATTTTAATATTAAAAATTATTAATTATTAATTTTATTAAATTTTTTTAAAACGTTATAATTTTTTTTAATAATTTTTTATTATTAAAAAATTAATTATATATAAAAAATTATTTATAATTTTATAAAATAATTCGAAATTTATTTATAATTATATTATATTCGATTTTTTAAATTAAATTATTTATTTTACGTAAATAATATATTAAATCGAAAAAAATACGAAATTTTTATAATGTAAAAAAACGTTAATCAAATTACGAAAAAATATATATTTTTTAAAATATTTTATAATTTTTCAATATAAATAAAAAAAATAAAACGTAAAAATTATAATTAATTTTAAAATTTTAATAATTTAATATTAAAAATATATATAATAAATTTATTATTAATAATTTAATAAAAACAATAAAAAATTTTATATGCGATTTAATAATATCAAATTCTATTTCACAATAAATTTTTTTAATCTCATTTTAATATTTCAACTATTTAAACGTAATATTAAATCT
>MU119652.1:0-32792 GCA_014904845.1 Acephala macrosclerotiorum | reverse complement strand
ATTTAATTTATTTAATTTATTTAATTTATTTAATTTATTTAATTCGTTCGAGTTTTTAATATTTTTTTTAATTTAAATTAAAATTCGTTTACAATCGTTTTTAACGTTTTATATCGTACGTAAAAAAAATATTTTTAATTAATATAATCGAATATTATTATTAAATTTTAAAAGGTTTTTTTACTTAATAAAAAAGCGCGATAAAAAATAAATAAAAACGAGAAAAATTTTATTTAAAATTTAAATAATAATATTTTTTTATTAAAAAATATTTTAAAATAAAAATAAAAAAATTTAAAATTTGAAATTTAATTAAATTATTTAATTAATAAAAAGAATATTTTTTTATAAAATAAAATTAAAATAATTTAAATTAAAACGTATTTTCGATTTATTTTAATTTTAAAAAAAAATTTAATATCGAGTTTTTTTTTTAATTTAAAATTTAATAAACGTTTAAAAATATTTTAAATTTAAAAACGAAGAAATAAATTTGTTTAAAAAATTTTTTATTTAAAAGTCGAAAAAGTTTATATTCGTAGAATAAAAAAAAGTATTTAAATTATTTTAAAATATTAAAAATAACGTAAAATTTAAACTTAAAATAAATAAAAAAAATTATAAATAAAATTATAATAAAAATATATATATTTTAAATTATTTTGAAAAATAGTTTTCGAGTATTTAAAATTATTTAAATTATTTAAATATTTTATATTTTTTAATTAAATTTAATTAATTAAAATTTATTATAAATAAATATAATATAATTAATTTAATTTTCATATGAAATTAATTAAAAAGAATTAATTAAAATAATCGAGAGTTCGAAAAATAGAAAAAAAAATAAAAAAAATAAATAATAAATAAATAGAGTTTTAAATTATAAAAAAGAAATAATTAAATAAGTAATTTTTAAATAGATAAATAATTTCATACGAAATTCGAATTTATAATTTATTAAAAAATATAAAATAAGTATTTATTATTAATAATATATAGAGAGAACGAAGTTTTTTTATATATAAAAAAAAAGAAAAAAATCTTATTTTGATATATTAACGTTAAATAATATTCATTTATAAAATTATATAATTTTATTTCGATTTTTTAATTTTTTAAAAATAAAAAATTTCGTTTATAATTTTACGAAAATTTAATTTCGTAAATAATTAATAAATATAAAATTAATATTATTATACGAAATAATTTTTAATTTTTCGATTAAATCGAATAATTTTTTTTATATCGTTTTACGATAATTATTATTTTAATAATTAAAATTTCGATTAAACGAAATTTTTATTCGTTTAAATTATTCGAAATTTATATAATCGTTTAAAATAATTTTATTTAATATAATTATATAAATTATTTTAATATTTAAAAATTCGATAAACTTTCGATCGATTTTACAATAAAATTTAAAAATAAATTATATATTTATAATATATATATTATATAAAAAAACAATTTTTATATTATTTTTCGAATTTAAAGTATTTTTCTCAAAAACAGTTTCTCGCTTTTATAAGTTTATATATTATTTCAATTATTAATCTCATTTCATTTTCTATTTTTTAACTCGTTACATTTATCGTATAAACCCGAGAATAGCGGATTTTATATTTACGCGCTCGTTGAATACTACGATTAATATTAATCTCGATTATACTAAATAATAAAAAGTAAACTCGTCGTTTAATTTTAAATTACGTTTCTCGAAAAAATATTAAAAAAACAATTATATTTTTTTATTACTTATTATTAATCTATAAAATAAAAAAACGAATACTACGAACGTAGTATTAAAAATTATCGATAATTAATTCGATATTTTTAAATATAAAATAAAAATATAATAATAAATATATTACGTATTCGTATAAATAATAAATACGTTTATATTTTTATATATCGACGTAAAATATCGAGCTTTTATACACAAGTTTAATAATAAAATCGTCGATATATTATTAATTTTTTTATTTGTAATTATTAATAAAACTAATTTTACTTTTATTCGTATTAAAAATATTATAACGTATATAATACTTTTTATTATTTTTTCGAGACTTAAATTCGTTAATTTTATAAATATTATAAAAACTTTTAAAAACTTAAAAATTAGTTTATAATTTATTAAAATTTATCGATTTTCTATTTCGAAAATTTTTTTTATAAAAAGTATTTTAATTACTTTTTACAATTTTATTAATAAAACGAAAAACGTTAATAAACGCGAAAATCGATAATTATTTATTATAATTTTATTAATCGTTTTTTTCGAATGATTTAAATTTTTCGCTTTTAAATAAAAACTTTATAAGCGAATCAATAGTTTTATATTAATTTTTTTTTTAATAATTATTTTTATACGTACTAAATAAATATTATATTCGTTAAATTTTAATACCCGCGATTTTTTTATTATATAAAAAAATCTTAAAATTATTAAACGAGTAATATACGTCGATATCGTTAAAAAATTTAAAATATAAATTAATTATACGATTTTTAACGTTTTTATAACGTTTCGTTTTTTAATAAAAAAAATAATTAATAAATACTTTTAATATTATTTTAAAAAAAAATCTTCGTATAAATTTAAATATAATCGATTAATTACTACGTATTTCGTTATAAAATCGATTTCGCCACTAAAAAAAATTATATAAATTATTTCGTTTTTAATTTTAATTTACTTTTTCCGTTTATTTAATACTAATAAATTAATTAAACTTATTATTAAAAAATAGTCGATTAAAAAGTACGATTTAAAATATTAAAACTATTATAATAAAACGAAATATACTAAATTTATTCGTTATAATTATTATAATACTCGATTCGATTAATATATTAAATTTATCGATTTTAATTATTTTAATAATAAATCTTAAAACGCAAACTATTATAAATCGTACGAAGTAAATTACATTAATTATTTCGTATAATTAAAACGAAAAAATAGTAAATTAATTAAATTTATTAAAAAATAATTCGATATTATTTATAAAATCGAAAATAAATTATATTATAATACAAATATAATACGAGAAATTTCGTAAAATATTTAAACGAAAAATATATTAATAATAATAATAAAATTGCAATTTTAAATATAAAATTTAAAAACGTATATTTTTAATTTTATAAAAAAATCGAATTTAATTAATTCATTAATAAACGAAACGTAATAAATAAATAAAAAATTTTTTTTTATAAACTTTTTATAAAAAAAACGTTACTAATAATAATACGTTTAAATTTTTAAAAATAAATATAAACGAAAATAAAATTTTAATTATTAATTAATAAATAAAATTTTTTATTAATATTATAATAATCGTTATAATTAAAAATTTAAAAAATAAAATTTATTAATTTATTAAATTAATATAATTAAATTTTCGTTTTATTATATTATGTTATTATATATTTATAATATATTAAAATTTTAAATTTATTTAAATTATAATTATTACGTATTAATCGATTTATAAAATAATTTTAATAAAATTAAATTCGCTTTTAAAAATTTTTACATTTTAATTTATATTAAAAAAAAATCGAATTTCGTATATAATAACGACGTTTAATAAAAAATCGAAATATATTTTAATTAATATTAACGATTTTTTTATTTTTAATATTTATAAATAAACGAAAATAAACGAAATAATAAATTACGTAATACATTTTATTTTATTATATAAATATTTCGTTAAATTTTTTTTTAATATATATTATAATATATTCGAATTAAAAATTATTATATTTTATCGCGAAAAAAAACTCGTAAAATAAATAAATATTAATAAAATAAATTATATTAAAATATCGAGAAAATTTATATAAAATATTAATTATTTATTTAATTTTATATTTTTTAATATTTTTTTTATTAGTATTATTATTAAATTAAATTTATATAATAATTTAAATTATAAAATATAAATTATAATAATTTTTAATCGAAATAAAATCGAATTAAAATAATTTTATTATTAAATTATAAAAATAAATTTTTTAAAATTTATTAAATTAATAAAAAACGAAATAATTCGATTTTTTAATTTTTAATAAATTTAAATACTCGTTTAAATCGACGAATAAATCGAAATTTTTACGAATATATTCGATTTAACGATTTAAATAATCGATAAATTAAATTATAAAACTATAAAAACGATTTTATAATAAACGAAAAAATACGAAAAAATATATAATAAATATTTGCGATCGCGTATTTCGAGTAATAAAATTACTTATAAGATTAAAAAATTTATTTCGATCGTACGAAACGCGAAACGCGATTACTAAAAATATATTATTAATAAAATTAAAATAAATAAAAATTTATATGAAATTATTAATTAATATAAATTAATATTAAATTTAAAAAAAAAATTTATTAAAAATAAATAGCGTTATAATCGAAAATATAATAAAAAAAATGAAAACGTTTCGAGCGAAAATTTTTAATCGATTTAATACGAATAACGATTTAAATTATAATTTTTTAGAAAATTAAAAAAACGAGAAAAATTTATATTAAAATATTATAATTTTTTTAAAAGAAATAAAAAGAAATATAGTAAGCGTTTTTAGTACTTTTTTTAGTATCGATAAAATTACGATTAAATTCTTTAAAATTTATTAAAAATAAATTAAATTTTTTATTTATAAATTTTTTAATTAATATTTTAAATATAATTATTTTTTTTAAATTTAAAAATTTATAAAAATAATTATATTATTAAAAGCGAATAAAAAAAATTTTTTTCAATTAAATTTTAACGTTTAATCGTTTTATTTTTTTACGTCTCGAAAAAATTTAAAAAAAAAATAATAATTCGACGTATTATTTAAACGATTTTTTTTAATAATATTTTTAATTCGTAATATAATAAAACTTTTTTTTAAAAAATCGATAATAAATTTAATTATTTTATTAATTTACAATTTAAAAAATATATTATTTTAAAATAAATAAATTATTATTTTTATAATAAATATATAAAAAACGTTTAACGTTTTATTTTTATAAAAATTATTTTAATATATAATATAATAAAAAAAAAATTATTTTTTAAATTTATTAAATCGTTTTTTATAAATAAAAAAATTCGAATTAAATTAAAAAAATTTATTACGTTTAATTATAAAATAAATTATAAAACGCTTTAAAAAAAATTTATTATTAGTTTTATATATATTATATTTAATTAAATTATTTAAATAAAACTTTATATTTCGATTTAAATATATAAACGATATTTTTTTATATTACGTTTTATATTTTTTCGATTTTAACGTTAAATAATTTGTTATAAACGTTTAAAAAATTTTAATTTATAATAATATTAATAAAATTATATTTATATTTAAAAAAATCGAAATAATTTATATTATAAAAAAATACGAAAATTATAATTTAAATTATATTATTAACGACGAATTTATTATTTATTTTATTATTATCGTTTTTAAAAACGAATAATCGATTTTTAAATAATTAAAAATATAATTCGATAAAAAATTTAATTTTAAACGTTATATTATTAAACGCTCGATTAAAACTCGAAAATTTTTATTTTATATTTATAAATTAATTCGTATAATAAACGGATTACTAATTTTTTTACTTTGAAAAATAATAATTATTTACATTTTATTATTAATTTTATATAATATAAAAATATAATACGTAAAAAAAAAAAAAATCGATAAAATTTAATCGTCGAAATAAAAACGAATAAATTAATATTAAAAATAATAAATTTATAAAATTTATTAATAATATAATTTTAATTATAATAAAAAAAGTTTTTTTAATTTAAAAAATTATATTAAATATTATATTTTTTCGAAATATAAATTTTTTATCGAAAAAAATAATTTTAAAAAAAATAAAATTTCGTTTTATTATAAAATTATAAATAATAAATAATAAATATTTATTAGTATAACGAATTACTTTTTTTTTAATTGATCGAAATAAAATCGTAAAAATTCGAATACGAATTAAAACGAAAATTTAACGATTTAATATTTTATTTTTTAAAATATTATATTTTTAATTAATAATATTTTATTATTTTTTTAAATATAAAATCGATTTTACGAACGAATTTAATAAAAAAATAATAGTACGAAACTTTAAAAAATAGTAAATAAATTTACTATTAATAAACGTAATAATTTTTTTAAACGATTTTAAATAAATCGTTAATAAAATTCAATATATAAATTACGATTATACGATTTATTAAAATAAAAAGTAATTAATAATAAAATGCAATTTAATTAATAATTTTTTTTATATTTTTAATATAAAAATTATTAAAATTTATAAAAGTTTTAAATACGTAATAAAATTCGAGTTTATAATTAATAATAAATGATTTTAGTTTTATATAAATAATATATCGATAATTTAATATATTTATAAAAATATATATATATATTTTTTTAATAAAAATTTTTTAATATATAAAATATTATAAAAATATATAATATAAAAATTCGTTAAATTTCGAAATATATAAAAATCGAAAATAATAAAACTATAAATATACTTATAAATCGCGACGTATTTAAACGATAATAAAATAACGATATTATATTAAAATCGATTATTATAAGTATTCGCTTTATTATAAAAAAATTTAAAAATTAAATACGAATAAAATAATAAATTTAAAATAAAACTAATTTTTTAAAATAATATAAAAATTAAAATTTTTTTTATAACGTTAAATTATTATTCAAATTTAATTTTTTTCGATTTATATTTTATTATTTTTTAATATTTTAAATTTTCTATAAAAACTTTTTTTAATATTATATAAAATTTAATTATTTAAAAATTAAATTTATTTATTTATATAATTTATTTAAAATTTTAATATATTTTATATTTTATTGAAAAACGAAAAATCGTTTTATCGTATAATTAAAAAATAACGAGTATACTAAAAAAATATTTAATCGTATAAAAATATTAAAATAAAGCTTTTTTCTTTTTTTTTTGTATATAAGAAAATTTCGTTCTCTTTATATATTATTAATAATATATGCTTATTTTATACTTTTTAATAACGATTTCGATTACGAAATTCAAATTATAAGAATTTTAAAACGCGATAAAATCTCGCGAAAATAATATTATTATAAAATATTAAAAATCGAATTAAAAAAATTAAAAAAATTAATTAAAATCGACGTATTACGTTTTTTTAATTTTTAGTATATTATTAATTCTATTTAAATTAAAACTTTCGTATTAAATCTAATTAAAACTTTCGATTCGATTATTCGAACGATAAATAAATTAAATTACGAAAACGAAAAAATAGTATTATAATAATTTTTAAAGTATTAAAATTTATTTAAAATTTATTTAAAAATACGAAATACAAATTCTAACGATAAATCGACGAATAAAACGAAAAAATTCTTTTCGATAATTAAACGAACGAAACGAGTATATTAAAAATACGTAATTAATAATATTTTTAACGATAAATTTTTATATAAAATTATCGAATAATATAAACTATTTTTAAATTTTAAAGTATTATTATTAAAAATAAACGATAAAATTATCGAAAATATAATAAAAAAATAAAAAATTTCTATCGTTTTAACGCGAAAAATAATTTAAAATAAAACTTATTATAAAACTAAAATAAATCGAAATATTTCTCGTGGAATTTTACGATTTTTTTTTTAAAAAAAAATAAAAAAAAAATACAATCAAAGTTTTCAATATATTATTAAATACGAATCGAATTATTATTAAATTTTTTAAAATATATTAAAAATATATAAAAAAAATATGTTTATAAGTTATATAATTAATATTTTTAACGAAATTATTTTTTTTAATTTTAAAAACTCGTAAAAATAAATATATTATTTAAAATCGAAAAATTTTTTTTTTTTTTAATTCGTTTTTAATAATTTATCGTTTTCTTTTATACGTTTTTAAAAATTTAAAAAAAAAAATATTATACGTCGCTTTATATAAACGGTTTTTATTAATAGTATATTTAATTTATAATACGACGAAATATTTTTAAAAAAATTTATAATAAATTCAATAACGATTTTTATTTATAACGTAAAAATTATTTTCGTAATCGAATATTAAATTACGATAATTATAATAAACGTTTAAAAAATTTTTAACGCTTTTTTAAATTTTTTTTTTTTAAAGCGTATAATAAAATAAAGTTTTTTATTATTTCTATTTAATAAAAATTTTACGATGAAATACGATTTTTCGTTTCGATTACGTAAATAATATTTATTTATATTGAATCTCGAATTTATTTAATATTAATATTAATTTACTCGCGATGAATAATTAAAATATTTTTATATAAAAAACTAAAAACAAAATTTTTTTCGTTTTAAAAAAACTAAAAATAATTTATTTTATTAAAAAATCGAATAATTACTTTTCGTCTCATGTAATTAATAAAGAATTTATAATATAATTAATTATTATAATCTTTAAAAAAATATATAATTCGCTTTTAAATAATTAAAAATTTAATTCGATAAAAAATTCGATTTTAAAAAACACGTCGTCGAACGCGTAATAAAAACTAAAAAAAAATCTCGTTTTATATTCGAAATTTAATTCGAATAATAAATAGTTTATTAATTTTATTACTACGAAAAATAATTACAATTTATATTTTATTTTTAATATTATATAATACGAAAATATAATATATTAAACGAAAAAAAATTAATTCGATTTTAGTAATAAAATAAAATAAAAATAATTAATACTAAAATCGATTAATATATCGATTTAATAAATAATATACTAATTATTTTAACGAAAAAAATACTTTTAATATAAAAAACGACGCTAACGATTACTTTTTTTAAAAACGTAAATTTATTATTCATTATAATAATTTTAAAAAAAAACGAAACTTCGTTTTATTATACGCTTTAAAACGATCGATAATTAGTACTCGCTAATAAAACGTATTTTTTTTTTTTATAATTATTAGAAGAAAAAAATACGTAATAACAAATTAAAATTAAAATTTAACGATTAAAAAAAAATTTATCGATCGTTTTTCGTTTTTAATTCGTTTAATTATATTTTTTTTTAAAAAAATAAATCGAATTTTACTAATAAAATATTAAAAAAAAAATCGCTTTAAAAACTTTTAAAAAATAATAAATAAAATTTTTATTTATCGATATTATTTTTTTTTTTAAACGATTTAAAATAATACGTCGAAAAAAACAAATACGAAAACTACGATTACGCGATTTATTAAAATAAAATATAAATAATTATAAATTATAATTTAATTAATAATTTTTTTTATATATTCGATGCGAAAATAATCGAAACTTAAAAAAGTTTATAATATATAATTAATTTCTTTTTAAAAACTAATTAGTATCGATTTTAATTATATATAAATAATATATTAATTATTTAATATATATATAGTAACGTATTTTTTTTTTTTAATAAATTTTTTTAAATATATAAAACGTAATAAAAATATATAATATTAAAATTCGATAAACTTTAAAATATATAAAAATCGAAAATAATAAAACTGTCGATAAATTTACAAACTATAAAACTATAAAATTAAATTAAAACATCGATTTAATTTTAAAACTTATAATTACAAATATTCGCTTGATCGTAAAAAAATTAAAAAATGAAATTTAATTTTTTTATTAAATCGAAAAATTTATTAAATATTGAATATAATATAAAAATTAAAAAATATTTTATATTATTGAATTTTTATTAGAATTTAATTTTTTACAGATTATATTATAACGATTTTTAATACTACGCTTTATTTACGAGGATTTTATATAATATTACACGAAATTTAAATACGAAAATATTAAATTCGTTTATTTTTACGAATATCGTAAAATCTCGAATTATTTAATTTATTATTTTAAAATAATACGTCGATTTCGTTTTTAATTAAAAACGATTAAATCGTTTAATTCGTTCGTTTTAAAAATAAAAAATATAATATATTTTCGCGCTTTTAATAAAATATTAAAAAGCTTTGAAAAATTACTCGAAATTACGAAATTTTATTTTAAAATCTATATTTAATAAAAATATAATATATTAATACGTATATAAAAAACGTTAAAAAACGAAATACTTTTTCGAAAAAAAACATTTTTTAAAATTAAAATTAAAAACCTTTAAATTTTTAAAATTTTATTTTAAATATATTATTATTATTTTTTTATCGATTTTAAAATTTTAATACTCGATTATCGTAAAACAATTTCGATTTTATCGGTTTATACGATTTTACTTTATTTTACACTCTTTAAATACAATTTTTAATCTACGATTATTCGATTTTTTAAAGTTTATTTTAATCGATAAAAAAAAGCTTTTATTATTAAACTAATTTTAAACGAAAAATATATATATAAAATGCTTTTTAATTAAATTATATTTTATATATAATTTTTTAGTTTAATACGTTTTTATACTTTTCGAAAGATTATAAAATAATAAATTTCGTTTACGTTTTATTGAATATAAAATTAAAATTAATATTATTATTATTATTATTATATATATTATTCGTTATTAATTTAAATTATAAGTTTTATTATTATAATCGATTTAAATAATTTGTTAATAAAAAATTAATCTATTAATATTAAATTTTTTTTTTAAATAATTATAATTATAAAAATAATAAATTTTTTATTTTTAATTATTAAAATTATATTATTATTATCGAGTTTTATTTTAATACTCGTTCAAATATAATTTAAATAAAATACGAAGTTAATTTCGAGTTTCGAATAATAATTAACGTTATATACGAAATTAATTCGTTTTTTTAAATAAAATTTTAATCGATAAAATAATAGTATTTTTACTACGTAATTTTAAATTATACTTATTAATTTTTATAATTATATCGATTTTTTTTATTAAAAAACTATATTAATTCGAATAATTTTTATTTATAAAATATATATTATATATATTTACTATTAAAAATAAATATATTAATAAACGTATTTTTAATTTATAAAATAAAAAGGTTTTAAATTTCAATAAAAATTATAAAAATATTAAACGCTAAAAAAGTGAATAATATTAAAATACAATAATTAAAATATTAAAAAAAAGTAATTATTATTTCGAAATAACGAGAAAAAATGTAAAAATAATTTAAAAAATTCGTATTATTATTTTTAAAAATTGAGAAATAAAAATAAAAATATTGAAAATATATATTTTATAAATAATAAAAAAATATTATCGATTTTTTTAAAAACGATAAAAAGTTCGATTATTAATCGTTAATTTATATTGTAAAATAAATTTATTTTATTTACGAAAAAATTAATTAAAAAATTCGTAATTATTATTCGTTTAATTTTATTTTATAAATAAATTAAAAATTAATTTAATTATAAATAACGCAAAATATTTTAAATTTTTTTTATTTTAAAATCGAAATAAATAATTATATGTTTTTTTAAAAAAAAAAATTTAATTAATTCGTTTTTTTTTTTTTAGTTTAAAAATATTTATTAAATATAGTTTTTAAATAAAAATATTTTATAATATACTTAAAAAAAATATATATAATAAATTTTCTTATAATAATTATATCGTACGTTAAATTTTTTTTATATATAAATAAAATAATATAATAATACAAATTAACGATTATTTTAATAAAAAAATTTTTTCGTAATAATTATAAATTTATTAAACGCTATTTTTAATTTTTTTTATCGATATAATCGTTATTTGAATTTTAATTTAATTTAAAATTATTATATATTAAATTTTTTTTAATAAAAATAAAAATAAATAAACGTTTTTTTTAAAAAAAAAAACGAAATTATTTTTTAATCGAATAAAAAAATTATTATATTCGATAATGTTTTTAATATTATTAAAATATATATTAAAAAAATTACTTTAAAAATAATAAAATATCGTTATACTTTAAAATCGAAATCGATCGTTTAATTTCGTTAATAAAAATTTAATATTATTTTTCTCGAAATTATCGATTATAAATTTTTTTTTTCGCGAATTATAATATAATAATATTTTTATTTTAAATTTACAATTTATTTTATTTATTTAAACGTTTTTAGAATATATTATCGTTTTTTTTCGATTATAATTAATTTTATAAATATATTATTAATAATTTTTTAATAAAAATAATATTTATTAACGAAAATATTATTGATTTTTCGACGTTAATTGATTTAATTAAATTCGTCGAAATTTAATATAATAATAAAAACAAAAAATATAAAATTTTTTAAATTTGTAATTATTATATAATATTATTTAATTAATTTTCGTCGTATAAAAAATTATAAATATTTGTACGAATTTCGATAAAAGTTTCGACGTATTTTTAATAAAATTCGTATATTTTAAAATCGTTTTTATCGAAAAATAAAGTTTTTACTCGTAATTTAAATAATAATAAAAATAAAAAAAAATATAAAAAATTTTCATTCGAATCGTTCGTTAAAAAGTTTTTAAAATTAAATAAAAAATTAAATATAAAATAATCGAAATTAAAATCGCAATTCGAAATAAAATAAAAAAAAATAATCGAAATATTAATTAAAATTTATATATAATAATAAAATAAATTTACTTTAAAAAATAAAAAAATATCGTTAATAAAACGAGTAATTTTTCGAGTTTTAATATTTTTTAAAAAAACGAATAAAATATTAATAAAAAACGCTCGTTTTAAAATAGTTTTGAATTTTTAAAGTATTAATTTATTTATTGAGATTTATTTTATATTTAATAATATAAAATTTAATAATCGAATATTTAAAAAATATAATCGTTATTCGATTAAAATTTAATAATATTAAATTTTTGAATTTAATATATCGTAATAATATTTAAATAAAACGTTAAAATATATAATTTAAAAAATTCGATATTCGATCGTTAATTTTAATAAAAATTCGATAATTAAAAATCGTTTAAAAAATACTTTAAACGATTTTTTAAAACGTAAAAAAAATTAAATTTTTTTTTTATTTCGAATATTTTTAAAAATAAAAAACGTTTTTTTTTAAATTAAAAATCGTATATTCTAATTTACGTTTTCGTTTAAATTATTTTTAAATCGAAATTTTAAAAAAAAAATTTAAAAAAAAATTAAAACTAAAAACGTAATTTATTAATTTATTAATTTTTATTTTTAAATATTTTAAATTAAAATTAAAATTTAAATTACGTTTTAATTTATTAAATTTTTTATAGTTTTAAAAAACTTTTAAATTTTTTTTTAAAAAAATCGAAAATTAAAATATAAAATTTAATATTTTTAATTTTAATTTAAATATTTAATTTTAACGAAATTAATAATTAATCGTAAAATTCGTTTAATAAAAAGTATTAAATAAAATTTAATTTTACGAAATACTTCGAGTTTATAAATAAAAAACGATATAAATTCGATTAAATTTTTTACGTCGTTCGATTTTTGTTTATTATTATTATTATTATTTTTAATATTAAATTTTTTTTTTAAAATAAAAATATTTAATTTTAAATTTATTATTAATTTAAAAAAATTAATTCGAAAAATCGATAATATTTTTATATTCAATTAAAATAAAAATATAAAAATACGTAATAAAATCGATTAATTTTTTCGTTTTAATAAATCGTTTTAAATAAAAAGTATTTAATATTTAAAAAATTGAATTAAAATTTTTTAATTTTTTTTAATTATTATATTCGTATTAATTTTTAATTATAAAATATTTTTAATAATATTTTTTTTTAAACGAGTATTTTTTTTTTTATTATATATTATTTTAAACGAAAATTATTTATTATATATTTTTTTTATAAACGAATTTTTTTTATATTAATCGTATTATTTTTAAATTTAAATTTCGTAACGAAATACGATTTAAATAATTATTATATAATATAATTAAAATAGTTTATAATAAAAAACTCGTCGATTTTATAATAAAAATCGAATTGTTTTTTTTTATTTTTAAAAATTAAAATAAAATTAAAAAAAAAATTTTATTTTACGAATATTTTAATTTTTTTAATTATTATTTAAAATTGAATATAATAATATAAATTACGTATATTAATAAATAAAAATATAATTTAAAAAAATATAATATTAAATTTTTTTTAAAAATTAATTATAAATATAAAAAAAAAAATTTATTAAAAAATTTTTAATCGTTTAAAAATTTTTTTTAAATCGATTTACGATTAATTAAATTCGTTTTTTTAGTAATAATAAAAAATTTTATAAAAAAAAAATTTAAAAATAAAAAAATTCGATTAACGAATAATTAAAAATTATAAATAATTATTTCGACGTTCAAAAATAATTTATATATTATAAAATCGAAATTATTTATAAAATTTAAAAAAAAAATATATATATAATTTTTTTAAAAATCGATATTTATAAAAAAAAAAAAAATTATTACTATTTATAATTAATATTAAATTGTAAATTTAATTAAAAATATTAATAAAAATATTAAACGTATTTTAAACAATATTTTCGAAATAATAAAATTATTAAATAAAATTTTATTAAATAAAACGATATTAAAATTACGATTATTCGAATTAAAATTTTTTTTTTATAAAAAATATAATCGAAAAATATAAAATTTAACGTTTTATCGATTTTATATTTTTTTTTTTATTTTTTTTTTAATTTTTTTTAATTTATTTAATACGTTTAATTCGTTTAATTCGTTCGAATTTTCGATATATTTTTTAATTTAAATTAAAATTCGTTTATAATCGTTTTTAACGTTTTATATTATACGTAGAAAAAATATATTATTTAATTATTATAATAATATTTATAAATTTTTTTTTATTAATATAATCGAATATTATTATTAAAATTTAAAAAGTTTTTTTAATTAATAAAAAAAATGTAATAAAAAATAAATAAAAATTAAAAAAAATTCGTTTAAAATTTAAATAATAATATTTTTTTATTAAAAAACATTTTAAAATAAAAATAAAAAAAATTTAATTTAAAATTCGATCGAATTATTTAATTGATAAAAAGATTTTTTTTTATAAAATAAAATTAAAATAATTTGAATTAAAATATATTTACGATTTATTTTAATTTTAAAAAATATTTTAATATCGAGTTTTTTTTTTTAATTTAAAGTTTAATAAAAGCTCGAAAGTATTTTAAATTTGAAAATAAAAAATAAATTTATTCAAAATTTGAAAAAGTTTATATTCGTAAAATGAAAAAAATATTCGAATTATTTTAAAGTACTAAAAATAACGTATAATTCAAATTTGAAATAAATAAATAAAAACTACAAATAAAAATATAGTAAAAATATATATATTTTAAATTACTTCGAGAAATAATTTTTCGAGTATTTAAAATTATTTAAATTATCGAAATATTTTATTTTTTTAAATTTTTTAAAAATAATAAAAATTTAAAAAACAATTATTTTTTATTTAAATTTAATTAATTATATTTATAATAAATAAATAAAAATTAATTAATTTAAATTTTATATACAATTAATTTAAAAAAATTAATTAAAATAATTAAAAATTCGAAAAATAAAAATAAAAAAATAAATATAAATAAAAATAAACAATTAAATATAAACAAAATTTCAAATTATAAAAAATAAAAAATTTAAATAATTAATTCTCAAATGAATAAATAATCCCGTGCGAAATTCGAATTTATAATTTATTAAAAAATATAAAATAAATATTTATTATTAATAATATATAAAAAAAATAAAAATTTTTTATATAAGTATATAAAAAAATACTGAAAATAATTATACGATAAATTACATATAAAACCAATTAATTTATTTAAACGTATATATATAAAAAAAAATTTTAAAAAAAAATTTAATAAAATAATAAATTTTTTTATATAAAATAATCGTTTAATAAATTATAAACTCGAAATTTTTTATAGAATTAAATTTTATTTAATATTTTTTATTAAACGAAATTTAAAATTAATTATTAGTTTTCTCGAAATTAAATATTTAAATTAAAATTAAAAATATTAATTTTTATACTTTATTAATTATATAAAATAAATTTTTACGATTTTAAAACTTTAATTGCGATTTTTAATTTTTAGTAGTACTATTAACGCTATTAAATTCGATAGCGATTCTAGTGCGATAATAAAAGTTCTAAAATCGTTTTAATCGAAATAAAAATTTTAATAATTAAATTTTTTTAAAAAATTGATTCTTTATATTTTAATTCTATTTTTTATTACAATAATTCAAAAATTAGTAATAGTAATTAATTTAATTCTTTAAAGTATATTACGTATTATATACTAATAATATTTATTTTTTATAAAAGTATTAAATAATAAAAACTGTTTTTAAAACGCTGAATATTTATATTTCGATTGAAAAAAAATATAATCGTTAATTATAAAAATTAAATCTATTAATTAATTTATATATAAATCGTTTTTAAACTTTTACACTTTATAATATAAACATTTTGAGTTTTAATAGTTAGTAGATTAATCATCGTACGAAAAAAGTCTAATTTTATTAAATGTAAATTTAAAGTTATATTTTTTTTATCGATTTAATTAATTAAAATAATTAAACTAAAAAAACGATTTTTAATTAATTAAAAATTAATATGCTCGAATAATTTTTTTTATTTAAACGAGCGAAGTTTTTATTATATTAAATATAGTTTCTTCGAAATAAAATAATTCGACGTTTTAATATACTATATAAATAATTAGTATTTTTATTTAATAAAATTTAATTTAATTCGTTCGATTTAATAAAAATAAAAAAAATAAAAAAAATAGTTTATTTAATCGAGAACTTTTTATTTAAACGTTTTAAATTCAATTTAAATTTGTTTATAACAATATAGTAACGTAATAAATATTTTAAAAGTAATCGAAATAATTGAAATAATTAAAAATATTTTTAAATAATATATAAAAATCGATATAAAGTTTTTCGAGTAAACGAAATTTAATTAATTCGATTACTTTTAAAATACTATAATAAAAATTAAAAAATTTAAAAAATTTATTTTTCGAAAATAATATTTATTTAAATAAAATATTTTTTTAAATTTAGTATTATTATTTAAAGACTAGAAAAAATAAAATTAAATCGTTATAAAATAATAAATTTATTTTTAAACTAAAAATATAATATTTAATCGAGAAAACAATTTTTTTAAATTTTTTATTTTTTATTTTATATTAATTATTAATAGTTTTATTATTTAAATAAAAAAAAGTATTAATTTTTAGTTTTAAAAACGTGATTATTTATATATAATTATTTAAATAATTACGAAACTCGATCGCTAAATATAGCGTTATATGAAAAATTATATGAAAAATTATCGACTTAAAAAAAAAAATAAAAAATTTAATGCATATAAATTTATTTAGTAATTATATAAATATAAAATATTAAAATATTAAAACGCTAATTAATACTTATAAATTCTATAAATTTTTTATATAAATATTAATAAATTTTTTATATAAATATTAATAAATTTTTTAAAATAACTTTATTTAATATAAATAGTTTAATTAATAAAACTTTAATAAAGTTTTTTAATTTTAATAATAATTGAATAATTATAGTAATAAAAAAAATTATTTATTAATAATAGTAATTATATTATTTTAATTCGAGATTAATTTTAAAAGTTTAATTTCAAAAATAATAATACAATTTAATAATTACTATAATATTTTTAATAATAAATACAAAGTGAATTAAAGTTTTAATAAGATTAAAAAAATAAATTTTTTTTTAAATAAATGCAATTAAAATAATTTTAAAAAAAGAATATAATAATAAATAGCGAATAACGTATTTATCGTAAAATACTAATTTTTTTATTCAAATTAATTACTTTTTTTTAAATTTAATCAAAATTTTTTCATTATAATTAATTTTATAAATTGTACGTAAAAATAATTTAAAACGTTTATTCATTTTATTAAACTTTATTAAAAGTCGTAGTATTTCGTTTACGTATTTTTAAATAATATAATCAATTACTATTAGTTTAAAATAAGTAGTATTAATTATTAACGGTATTTTTTTTTCGTTTATTAAAGTTTCGACGAAGTTTCGAAAAGTTTTTTATTCGAATTTAAAAAAAATACTATTAAAAAAAATAGAACAATCTTTCGAAATATTTTAAAAAACTATAAATATATTTATATTAATAAATGCGAAATTATTATTTAAAAAGATTCGAACGATTTACTATATATTTTCGCGTATAAATAGCGTTTTTTCGATGTTCGTATAATTAGTATTATAAATAATCTATTTAAAAAACTTAATAAAACGTTAATATAATTTTTTTAAATACTATAAAAAGATATAATATTAAATTAATATTAAAAAGTAAAATAGAGTATTTATTGTGTATTTTCTAAAGAAAAAAGCGAAACTTTTTTATATGCTTTATATAAAGTAAAAAATGTTAAAAAGTATAAAATGAGTATTTTTTGTTAATAATATATAGAAAAAATAAAATCTTTTTATATACAAAAAAAAATAGAAAGAGTTTCATTTTAATATTTTTATACGATCGAATATTTCTATATACTTTGAACGAAGAAATATAAGAGTTTTTATATACTATATACGATATTTAATTACACTTTTAATAAATAACAATTAAAATTATATAAAGAAAAAAGTCTGTAGAAAAATAGCGAGCAATAAGTAAAAAAACGATAAAAACTAATAATTGAGTACTAATAATAAAAATTACGATTTCAAATAAAAATTTTATTTTGATTTAAAGTATTTTATATAATAATTATTCGAATAAAATAAATAAAATCAATATTATAATCGAATATATTCGAATCGAATTCGAATTAATCTATAAATAATTAATTAAATAATAAGTGATTTTTTTTTTCAATTATAAAAATTATTCGATTTTTATAGTTATTCGAAATTTTTAAAACGATTTTTTTAGTAATACTTTTATTAATTTATTTGCAATTTATTATAACGTGTAAATATATTTTAAATTTTTTTTTTTTTTAATAATTTTTTTACGAATAAAATAATATTAAATATCGATATATTTAATTCGAGCGTAGAATTAAAGATTTTTTGTAAGTGTAATAGCGCTTTAATTATTTTCGTAAATCATAATTGTACTCGTATTTAAATCGTCGAGATTAATTTGTTTGAAAAAAATTTAAAATTAGATTGTTTTTTTAATTGTATTCGTTTGTTTGATATACTCGATTTTATATAATAAAAACGAAATTATAAATTGACGTTTAGCGAATTAATTAATAATTATCGATTTTATATTAAAAACGTATTTTAATATTGATCGTTTGATATTTCGATTTTTAATTTAATCGAAATCGATATAGTTTTCAAGTAATTAAATTAATCTTTAAAAGATTAAATTTATATTGAGTGTATTTTAAATATATTAAAAGATTTTTTTTATTGTTTTTATATATATTTTGATCGAATTTAAAGTAAATCGATTAACGATTAAAACGATATAAATAAAATCGAATCGCGTATTGAGTATAGTGTACATAAGAAAATCGATAGCGAATTAATATATTCGTTAAAAAAAAAAGTAATATTTAATAGTTTTTTTCGATTATTATTTAAAATCGAATATAATAATGTGAATCGTATGTATTAATAAACGAAATTTTAATTTAAAGAATAAAATACGATATTAAATCTTTTTTTTTTAGAATTCGTTGTACGTATAAAATAAAATCGTCGACGAAATTTTTTCGATTATTTAAAAATGAATTTTTAATCGATTTATAATTAATTAAATTCGTTTTTTTATTAGTAGTAATAGATTTTACGAAAAAAAAAATGAATTTGAAAATAAAAGAATTCGATTAATAAATAATTAAAAATTACAAATTATTATTTCGATATTTAAAAATAATTTATATATCGTAAAATTGAAAATGTTTATAGAACTTGAAAAAAAAAAGTAATTCTCTTAGAAATCGACGTTTATAAGCGAAAAAAATACTATTATTACTATTTATAGTAAATATTAAATTATAAATTTTATCGAGAATATTAATAAAAATATTAAACGTATTTTAAATAGTATTTTTAAAATAATAAAATTATTAATTAAAATTTCGTTAATAAAACGATATCGAGATTATAATTACTCGAATTAAAAAAGTATTTTTTTTGTAAAAAGTATAATCGAAAAATGCAAAACGTAATATTTTATTAATTTTTATATTTATTTTATTTTTATTTAGTTTATTTAATTTATTTAATTTGCTCGAATTTTTAGTATTTTTTTCAATTTAAATTAAAGTTTATTTGCGATCGTTTTCGACGTTTCGTATTACTTATAAAAAAAATATATTTAACTATTATAATAATATTTATAAAAATATTTTTAATTAGTATAATCGAATATTATTATTAGAATTTAAAAAACTTTTTTAATTAATAAAAAAACGCGATAAAAAATAAGCGAAAACGAGAAAAAATTCGTTTAAAGTTTAAATAATAATATTTTTTTATTAAAAAACATTTTAAAATAAAAATTAAAAAAATTTAATTTAAAATTCGATTAAATTATTTAATTAATAAAAAGATTTTTTTTATAAAATAAAATTAAAATAATTTAAATTAAAATATATTTACGATTTGTTTTAATTTTAAAAAATATATTAATATCGAATTTTTTTTAATTTAAAGTTTAATAAACGTTTAAAAATATTTCAAATAAAAAATAAAAAAATAAATTTGTTTAAAAGAGAAATAAATTTGTTTAAAAATCGAAAAAATTTATATTCGTAGAATAAAAAAAGTATTCAAATTATTTTAAAGTACTAAAAATAATATAAAATTTAAATTTGAAATAAATAAATAAAAATTACAAATAGAACTATAGTAAAAATACGCGTGTTTTAGATCGTTTTAAAAGATAATTTTCGAGTATTTAAAACTATTTAAACTATTGAAATATTTTATGTTTTTTTTAAATTTCTCAAAGAAAATAAGAATTTAAAAAATAGTCGTTTTTTATTTGAATTTGATTAATTATATTTATAATAAGTAAATAGAATTTAATTAATTTGAATTTTATGTGAAATTAATTAAAAAGAATCAATTGAAATAATCGAGAGTTCGAGAAATAAAAAAAAATAAAAAAAAATAAAAAAAATAATAAAAAGTAAATAAAACTTCGAATTATAAGAAATGAGTAATTAAATAAATAATTCTCAAATAAATAAGTAATTTTGTGCGAAATTCGAATTTATAATTTATTAAAAAGTATAAAATAAGTATTTTTTATTATTAATATATAGAGAAAATAAAGTTTTTTTATATATAAAAAAAGTAAAAAAAGTTTTATTTTGATAGAAAATTGAGAAATGAGATTAAATCTTATTTTAATATTTTTATTTTAACGAAAAATTTTATAAATTAAATACAAAAATAAAAACTAGTTTTTATATATTTAATATTAAAGTATACTTTCAATAAACTACAATTAAAATCTAATGAGAAAAAAAGTTTGTAAAAAAATAATAATTAGAGAAAATAACGTTCGATTCGAAACTCTAAATCGATATTAAATACAATTAAAAGATTAAAGTATAATAAGAGTTCGAATAATAAAATAAAAAAAATAAAAAAAGTCGAAAATAATTAAATAAAATGTTTATTAAACGATAAAAAATCGGTTTAAAATTAATAAACGAGAAGTGAAAAAAGTAATTAAAAAAAAAATTTTTTTTCGAATAAAAACATTTTATATTATTCTATTTTTATAGTTTTTTTAAACGCTTGAAATTTGTCTCGATATAAAGTTTTAGTAAGATCGTTCGCAATTTATTTTAATGTCGAAATATATTTTAATTTTATACGATTTTCGACGATTTTTTTCCGCATAAAATAATACTAAATATTAATATATTTTAATCGATCGTAAAATTGCAAGTTTTTAATTAAAGCGATAGTTTTTTAATTATTTTCGTAAATAATAATTGCATTAAAATCGAGATTTAAATCGAAGTAAATTTATTTAAAAAATCTCTATAATTATATAATTTTTTTATAGCGTTTATTTAATCGATATATTTTGCTTCGCACGAAAAAAATAAAACTATAAATTGGCGTTTAAAAAATCAAAAAATAGTCGTAAAATCGATATTAAGTATATATTCGAAAATAAAGCGTTAAATATTCGAATTCTCGATTTAATCGAAGTTTATATAATTCGTTAAAAGTTTAATAGACTCTCGAAAAATAAGTCCTATAAAAAGAGTAGATTTAAAGTACTAAAAAATTCGTTTAACGATAAATATATAAATTGAGAAAAGATTAAAAATAAATCGATTTACAATTAAAATTGTAAATACTAAATCGAATCGTGTTTCGAGTATAACGTATATAAAAAAATCGATCGCGAACTAGTATTAACGTCGAAAGTAGTTATCAATTTAATAGTAAACGTCGACGAAAATAAAGCGATTAAAATTTTTTATCGAAATATAAAACGAAATATAGTTTATTATAAAATAATCTTTAAAAAATTTTCGAAAATAAATTTTTTAAAAAATATAAAAAGTGCAATTTTAATAGTTTCGTTTAATTTTTATTTCGAGATAAAAATAATATAATTCGAGATTTAATATTTAAAACCGGCGTTTAAAATAATTCTTAAAATCGTTAATATTAATTATCGAATTACTAGTAATAAAAAAATCGTCGATATAAATAGTAATAATTATTTTTTTTTAATAAAAGATCGAAAAATCTATATTTAACGATTAAAAATTGAATTCGACGAAAAAAAAAATTAAAATATTATATTAAACTCAAAAAAATTATTTAAAATTATAAAAAGTTTTATTAAATTTAATTATTTTAAAAACGCTATAATTAATAAAAAAATTAATATAAATTTTTTTTCGATTTTACTATAAAAAAAATCGTTTTAATGTTTATTTACTTTAATTTCTAGTCGTAAATAATAATAAAAACAAAAATAATTTTATAATTTATAAATTTAATTATAAAAATAAACGTCTCATTAAAATTAAAATCGTATTACTATTTAAAATTTCGAATTATTTATTATATTTTATATCGAAAGATTTCTTTAAAAACTTTTTTTTTAATTTTAAAAACTTATTTTTTTATTAGAAATTTTCGATTATTCGAAATATTTATTATATTTTATATTTCATTATCGATTAAAAATTTGTATTTTTTTATAATTATTATTTTTTAATACTTTTATTATAATAATACTATAATTTTTTATAATAATCGAAGCTCGAAAAATTCAATAAAAAAAGCAATACTTAAAAAAGCAAAAAAAGAAATTTTATCGAAAAAAGAAAAAAAAAATTAAAAAAAAAAAATTAAAAAAATTGAAAAAATTATTATTTTATTAAAAATATAATAAAATATATTTATTTAAAGTAAAAAAAGTCTCGATTTAATTTTCGATTTTAATTTCGACGAATAAAATATTTACTTATAATTCGAGACAATAAATATATTAATTCGTGTATTCGACGTTTTTTTTAAAATTAAAAATTTAAAAAGTGAATTTATTAATTAGTTTTTTTAATAAAATGTTCTCGAGTAATAATTCGATAAAAAAAAAATATAAATCATTAATAGACTAATATAGTAAAATAGTTTTATATAAGTTTTTTTTATTTTTTTATTTTTTTTTTATAATTCGAATCGTATTTTAATTTTTAAAAATTTTTTTTTTTAATTTTTTAAAATAAATTTTTTTTTTTTTTTCAAAAAAATTAATTAAATTAAAAAGTATTTTTATTAAGCTCGAAAAAAGAATTTAATTGACGATAAAGTAACGAAATTGTTTGAAAATAAAATAAATCGTTCGTCGTAAATCGAAAAAAAATTCGAAAAAATAAAAAACTCGAGAATTTAATTTTAATTACTTAAATCGAAATAAATATAAAATCGTAATTTACGATCGAGTTTTACGAGCGTAATTATCGAAAAAAAAATCTCGATTAGTATCGTTAGTTTTACGATCGAACGATTAAATAATATAAAGTTATTAATTAACGAAAAAATCGAAAACGAAATAAATTTTTCGATTATAAAATTTTTTTTCGCTATAAAATGCTTTTATTTAAATTAAAATATCGAATTAAAAAAAAAGATCGAAATAAAAATTGCCGTTTTAAATAATACGAAAAAAAAAGTTTTTCAATAAATAATAAGTTTTTTAAAATCGAAAAAAAAATTTATAATAATAATTTTATTTTTATTATTTTTTTTATAAACTTTTTTTATTAAATTTATTTAATAATTTTAATTATAGCGCTATAAACGATTTTATCGTTCGATTTAAAAATTCGATAAATTTAATTTTTTTTAAAGTTTATAAATATTTTTCGAATTATTTTATCTCGTAATTTTCGCTATTTCTACGGATTATTATAATAAATAATCGAATCGAAAATTCTTATATAATTATAACGAAAAAAATTACCGTAAAAAGCTTTATAAAAAATAATATTCGAATTAAAAATAAAATAAAATTTATATATACACGTATATATAATGTATTAAACTATTTTTAATTAAAATTTAAAATCGAGATCGATTTTTTTTAAAATAAATACTACAATATATTAAATAGTTTGTTTAAAGCGTTTAATTAGATCGTTTATTTCGAGAGTATACAATTCGATAATTTTTTATACGATACTACTTTTTAATAAAATTCTTTAAAATTTACTAGCGATATATTTTTTCTCGTTATTATTATAAAAACGACGAATAGTATATTATAAGTTTCGACGCTCGAAATATTTTTTAAAATAAATAAAATAATTAGCAATTTATTTTTTGATTTTAATATAATAAATAATAGCGAATTTAGTTTTATTATATATAAACGTTATAATAAATCGAAAGTTTTTAAAACTAATTATAAGAATAAGTTTAATAATATTCGAATAAATAAATTTTATAAAAATTTAATTTAATTTCATTTTATAATCGTAAAATTTTTATTTGTTTTTTTAAATAAAATATATTTTATAAACGATGAAATTATATTTATTAAATTCGTTAATTTCTTCGAAATTAATATTATTTATTATTTTTATTAATCGATCGAAGTTTTATTTTTCGATGTATTCGAATCGCTTATATTAAAAAAGTTTATTTATTTTAATTTAATATATTTTCGAGATATAAAATAATTTAAAACGTTTTACGAGAAATTAGTAATCGATAATAAAAAAAGTATATTTCGAAATAAAAAAGAAATAATTAATATTAAACGAAATAAATAAAAATAAAAATCGTTTAAAGTTTATTTATATGAAAATATAAAAGTAATAAAAATATAAGATTTCGATGGAAAAAAATCGAAAAAATCGATAGTTTTAATAAAATAATAATTTTTAATAAAAATTAAATCGTATCGAAAAAATTTTTTTTAATAATAATTTAATTTTATAAATAATAATTAAAAAATATTTAATCGTATTAATCGATAATAAAAGAAAAAAAATCGATATAATAATATTAGTAATTTTTGTAACGTAAAAAAATCATATAATAACTCGATTAAAAAACTAAAAATCGTTTTTAGTAATAATATTAATTATATAAAAATTAGTTTTTTATGAAATCGAATCTCGAGTTATTAAAACTTTATAATTTCTTCGAAATAATTATAAGATCGAGATTAAATTAAATAGTCTTATAAACAAATAATATTTAATGTTTATAAAAATCAAAGTAATTAATGTATTATTAAAATTTAAAATCGGAATAATAACGATTTTTTTATTTTTAAATTTAATAAAATCGCTAATTTTATCGTATTATTTAAAAAAAAAAAATTTAATTTTTTAAAGTGATTTTTAATTCTAATAGTATAATTAATATAATTAGTATTGACGATTTAATCGTTTTAAAAAATTCGTAAAAAAGTAATAAAAAACGTATTCGATTTATATAATAATCGATCGAAAACGAATTAATCGATAATTATAATAAAAATAAAATTTGATTTCGTAAAAAAATTAAAAACGTATTTTTGATTCTAGAAATTTAAAAATTTAACGATTAATTTTATCGATAATAAAATAATAATTATAAACAGTTTATTTTACTAAGAGAAAAAAATAAAAATTCGAGTAAAATTATCGATAGTAATTTAAATCTCGAAAGAAAAATTTTATAGTATATAATTTAAAGGATCGAAAATTACGTTCTAAATTTCGAACTCGTTCGAGTATAAAAATTCTTTTAATTCGATATTAATAATTAAATAAATAATATTATAATCGATTATAATCGCGTTTATATTTATTATAAAACTTTTTTTTAATTATAAAATTATTTAAAAATTAAAAATTTTATTTTATTTGCGAGAATTATTATTACTATCGATTCGTTTTCATTTATTACTTTTTTTTTTTCTCATTAAATTTCTTTTTAAAGTAAAAAAATTTAATTTAGTATTTAGTTTTCGTATAACCCGACTTTTTATAGTAATTATAAAAATTAATTAAATCGTAAAAACGAAAATTACTATTTTTAAAGACTATAAATACTAATTTAAAGTTATTTACAAATATATTTTATCGAGTTTTTTCGATAAACGTTTTCGAGAATATTAAATTAAAATTAATCGTAAGTTTTTCGATTTCGATTAATAAATTATTAGTTTAAAAAAAAGTAGTAATAAAAATATCGAATATAAATTTTAAATCGTATAAAAAACGAACGATAAAATAGACTTTATAAAACGTTATAACGAGACTAAAATCGATTAATTTATTATTAATTCGAGAAAATAAATTCGTATATTTAAAAATATTTTTATAATTTACGAAATAAATCGAGAAAAATTTAATAATAAATTCGATTAATTTATTATTTTTTTCGATTCGATTAATTCGTAAAAATGTTTATTATAATATAAACTTGAGTACAATTTTTAATTTTATTTAAGTTTAAGTAATTATATTTATTTTAAATTATTATATAAGTACGAGATTACCTTTTTTATTAAAAAAAAAGCGATTTATTATAAATTGCTTTTAAAATATTATAGTTTTTAATCTTTTTAGCGTATATAATTTATTAAGTTTTTATAGTATTATTCGTTAAATCTAAAATAAATATCGAATAATAAAATTCGAAAATTTATTATAAAGTAAATATTAAACTATTTATCGTTAGAATTTTAATTATTCGACGATCGAAATTAAATTAATTAGATTTATTATTTTCGAGTTAAAAAATAATATTAAAAGTTAAATTAAATAATTTTTTTTCGACTATTGTATAAATTTATAACGATTTTAAGAGTATTAAAATGATTTTAAATAGAGATAGTAGATAAAACGGTAGATTAAATTGTTTTACGCGGCGATAACGTCGACGAGATCGAAAACGAGTAAATACGTTTAAAAATCGATTATTAATAAGCTTTAAAAGAGTATTAAAGAATTTAATACTAAGAAAAAAATTAGTTTTACGAGAAAAAAAGCGAGAAAAGTTTAAAAACGAATTAAATTGTAAATATTTTATTTAAATCGTTTAAAGATTCTTTTAAAATTACGTAAAAAAATATTAAAAAAGTAATTCGTTTAAAACGATTTAAAACGATTATAATAATTAATAAAAAAAAAATAAAAAAAAATTCGAAATCGTTAATTAAAAAATTAAAAGTTTAAATTGAATTCGAGATTAAAATGTGAGTATAGTTTAAATCTATAATTAATTCGTAGTTCGAATAAATAGTAGAGAAAATTTATTAAATAAAGTACTCGATAAAAATCGTGAAATTGAATTTTGAACGATTCGAAGAATTATAAAAACTTCGATTAAAACTTGGATTTAGTAGAATTTGAACTTAGTTTAAAAAGCGAATAACGTAATAATTAAACCAGTCGATAAAACTTGCGAGAGAATAATAACTTTCTTGAAAATTTATTTGAGAAAAAAAACAATATTATCGAAAGCGTTAAAAGCGAACGAATAGTAATCTCGATTAAAAAAATTAATAAATATATTAAATAAATCTTAAAAAGTATTTTATAAATAATAGAATTAACGATTAAAATTGTATTATAAGAATTGGAAATTAGATTGAGATTATTCGAGCTCGAGTAAAAATTCTTTAGTAAAAAGAAAACTAGTAAAATAGTTTATATAGCGTTTTTAAGATTTTATATATTTTTTTCGATTTAATTAATTTTTTTCTATTTTTAATATCGTTTCTCGCGAATTTTTATTTCGTTTATTTTAATATATTGACTTCGAATATTGCTTTTTTAGCGATAGTAAATCGATTGAATATTTCGATGTAATTATAAATTAGTACGAGTTTTTCGTGTAAGATATTTAAATTATCGATCGAAATTAAACTAATTAAATATTTAATCGATAGAAAATTTCGTCGGATTCGCGTAAGTATATTTTAAGTCTCACGTTAGTAAAAAGAGTTTTATAGCGAGAAAACTAATTAAACGAGAAAAAAGAAATAATAGTTTAAATTAATAATAAAATTAGGAAAAATTTTATATTCACAGTATATAAATTAAATTACGGTAATCGTAAGTACTATATAATAGAATATCGAATGTATTTTTCTCACGATCTCTTTTTTCGATTATAAAGTCTTTAAACGAGTATCGAGTAAAATATTGAGTAAAATAGTAAAATATACTTATTTTAAAAAACTAAAATAATAATCGATATAGAATATTTCAAATTTTAAAAATCGTTAAATATAGTCTTGGTTTCTTTTTTTTAATTAAAATAAAGAGAGAATTGAAATAGACGAAGAAAAAAATTCCGATTAATTAGATTTCGCTACGAATTGTTTCGATTTTATAAGATCGAATAAAATTATTACGATTATAATAGCGGTATTTAAAAAAGTGGAAATTAAAACTACGAACGTCGAATACGAAGAATTGCTCGTTCGTGTATAGTAAAAAGTAATTAAAAGTAATATTTCTTAGTTGAAAATAAAAATTAATTTAATTATAAAATTGAAAACGAGATCGCTAATAAATTCGAGAGATTTTAAAAAATCTTTTTAAAATTTTCGAATATTTAGTAAGTTTCTAAAAAAAAGAATTATAATTTCTATATATTATATAAATTAATACTCTATTATAAATTAAAAGAATTTAATTAAATAATAAATAATTAATAAAGTAATAAAGTTTATATCGAGTAAAAAAAAAAGAAGTAAAAACTAAATCCAGTACGAAATAAAAGTTTATAATCTATTAAAAAGTAAAATAGAACATTTATTATATATTTTCTAAGAAAGAAAGCGAATTTTTTTTATATACTCTATATAAAATAATAAACTGAGAAATGAGACTAAATCTTATTTTAATAATTAAAATTATAATAAAATTAAAATAATTATAAGCGATAACGTTTAAATATAATATATAATATAAATTAATTTTGAAAATCTTTGAAATATTAAAATTTTAAATATTTAAAATATTAAAACACGTAATAATTCGAATTAATTACTTCGATTTTTAATTATTTATTTCTATTGTAAATAACTCGAAAAAAAGTAAAAAATTTAATTTACGGTCGTAAATAGTTTAAATATTAAAAAAAGTTAAATAAAATATAAAAAATATAGTAAAAATAAACGAATATTAAAAAAAATTTATATATATTTATTGATTTTTTTTTAAATTAATATATTATATATATTTAATAATTCGTATTTTTTATTAATTATTTATAATATATTTTAATATGAATATTAAATCGTTTAATATTATTTATATATTGTATTTTTTTAAATTTTAAAGTTTTTAATTTTATTAAAAGTTTAAATTTAAAATAATTAAAAATTTTTTAAATATTTTACGAGAAAAAAATGCAATTTTAAAAATAAATTTTTTTTTTTTTAAATAATATTAAAATACTTATTTTAAATATATTTTTAATTTAATAAATATTATTTAATATATAATTATATAATTTTTAATATATATATCGTTTATTTTCAACGATTTTATTAAAAGTTTATAAATATATATTTTTTTTTAATAATTTAATATTTATAAATATCGAAATACTTTTAATTATAATTATTAAAATAAAATTCTTTTTATTTTTCTTATATATAAAAAAACTTCGCTTTTTTACATATTATTAATAATAAATATTTATTTTATATTTTTTAATAAATTATTTTTTTATAATTCGAAGTTTTATTTATTTATTATTATTATTATTTTTTTCTTTCTTTCGAACTTTTGATTATTTTAATTAATTTTATATAAAAATTAAATTAATTAAATTTTATAATAAATATAATTAATTAAATTTAATTAAATTTCATAATAAATATAATTAATTAAATTTAATTAAATTTCATAATAAATATAATTAATTAAATTTAATTAAAAAACGATTATTTTTTAAATTTTTATTTTTTTTAAAAAGTTTAAAAAAAATATAAAATATTTAAATAATTTAAACAATTTTAAATACTCGAAAATTATTTCTCGAAATAATTTAAAAATATATATATTCTCGTTATAATTCTATTTATAGTTTTTATTTATTTATTTTAAATTTAAATTTTATATTACTTTTAATATTTTAAAATAATTCGAATATTTTTCTTATTTTACAAATATAAATTTTTTCGATTTTTAAATAAACTTATTTTTTTTTAATAAATCGATTTTTTCGTTTATAAATTTAAAATTTTTTCGAACGTTTATCGAATTTTAAATTAAAAAAAAAATTAATATTGAAAAATTTTCTAAAATTAAAATAAATCGTAAATATATTTCGATTTAAATTATTTTAAGTTTATTTTATAAAAAAAATCTTTTTATTAATTAAATAATTCGATCGAATTTTAAAGTAAACTTTTTTTATTTTTATTTTAAAATATTTTTTAATAAAAAAATATTATTATTTAAATTTTAAATAAACTTTTTTTCGTTTTTATTTATTTTTTATCGCATTTTTTTATTAATTAAAAAAGTTTTTTAAATTTTAACGATAATATTCGATTGTATTAATTGAGAATATTTTTATAAATACTATTATAATAATTAAATATTTTTTTTTTACGTATAATATAAAACGCTAAAAACGATTATAAACGAATTTTAATTTAAATTAAAAAAAATATTAAAAATTCGAATAAATTAAACGAATTAAATAAATTAAATAAAAATAAAATAAATAAAAAAATATAAAATCGATAAAACGTTATATTTTATATTTTTCGATCGTATTTTTTATAAAAAAAAATACTTTTTTAATTCGAGTAATTATAAATAATAACGATAGTATTTTTTCGTTTATAAATATCGATTTTTTTAAAAAAAAAAAAAAAAAAATTTTAAATTTTATAAATATTTTCGATTTTATAATATATAAATTATTTTTAAATATCGAAATAATTATTTGTAATTTTTAATTATTCGCGAATTAAACTTTTTTATTTTTAAATTTTTTTTTTCGTAAAATTTTTTATTACTAATAAAAAACGAATTTAATTAATCGTAAATCGATTTAAAAAAAAAATTTTAAATAATAATTAAAAAAATTAAAATATTTATAAAAAACTTTTTTTTAAATTTTATTTTAATATTTAAAAACGAAAAAAATTAATTCGATTTTTATTGTAAAATCGACGAATTTTTTACTATAAACGGTTTTAATTATATTATATAATAATTATTTAAATCGTATTTTATTACGGAATTTAAATTTAAAAATAATATAATTAATATAAAAAAACTCGTTTATAAAACGAAATATAATAAATAATTTTCGTTTAAAATAATATATAATAAAAAAATACTCGTTTAAAAAAAATAATAATATCGAAATTACTTTATTATTAAAAATCGATATAAATATAATAATTAGAAAAAAATAAATTTTTTTAATTAAATTTATCGAATATTAAATATTTTTTATTTAAAATAATTTATTAAAATAAAAAAATTAATTAATAATATTATACGTTTTTACGTTTTTATTTTAATCGAATATAAAAATATTATCGATTTTTTAAATTAATTTTTTTAAATTAATAATAAATTAAAAAGATTTTATAAAATAATAATTTTTATATTCGTTTAATTAATTTTATAGTTTTTTTTAAAAACTTAAATTTATATATGAAATTTTTATTATAATATTTTAATAAATTTATAATTTTATTTAAACGTTTAATAATTTTATAATCGAATAAAATACGATAATTTAAAAAACGTTTAATAAAAAATAATAATAAAATTCGTTCGTTATTAAAATTAAAATTCGTTCGTTATTAAAATTAAAATTGTTTTTATAATTAACGATCGTTTATTAAATATTTAAAACTTTTATAATTATTATAAAAAACTATATTATAATAAAATTAAATATTTTATTAAATATTTTTATTTTAAAAAAAAATTTAATATTAAAAAAAAAAAAAATAATAAAAAAAAATTAAATAATACCAAAAATTTATTTTCGAAAAAATTAAAATTTTCGATTAAATTTATATCGTTTTTTATTTTATTTATCGAATTTATTAATATAATTATAATTATAATTTTTAATTTTTAATTTTTAATTATCGATAATAAATTGATTTTTATATTCGTTTTTTTTTTTTTTTTTTTTTTTTTTTTTTTTTTTTTTTTTTT